>OZ018399.1:34662823-34790823 GCA_963969525.1 Ontholestes murinus | reverse complement strand
TATTTGTAGAATATATGTATGTATCTGTTTGTTAATAAAGATGTTGAATATATATATAAAATAATAACTAACCAAATAGTTGTTACAAAATTGAAATTATATTCTAATGTATTACGTAAAACGTCTATATAAAAATTTCTGATCAATATATCAATCTCATTCGATATAATATTTGCTGAATTGCACATTGAAATGATTGGGGAATGTAAATGATATGTAGTATTTGAACGGATATTATAAAATATATGCCTATGTCTACTTATGGTTCTATGAATACAGACATTTTGTATATGAATACTACTTGGTCGATTCTACTTCGATTTTCAAGATATTTTATACCAAATATTGGACTTTGAGTTTAGTTTTCTACAAAATGTCATTGATTTGCATTTACATATATTTAATTCTAATCTGTTGCTAATGCTCCACTCGTATAATTTATCTAAATCTTCCTGAAGAATCAAGCAATCTTCAGGGTTTTTAACTATCCTAAATAGCTTTAGGTCATCTGCATAAAGTAGACAATCAGACTTAAAGCATTTGGATCACGTTTAATGTTAGATTCAGTTTCATCTATATACATGTTAAGATCCGAGATAATATTCTTTTTGGCAATAGAGCGATATTTTTATAATTGTCTTTTATAAATGATGTATTATACATTCTACATAAATTATAACAATGCATTTTTCGTTTAATGTCATACACCAACTTATATAGTAAAGCATAATTAGCTTTTTTGAAATTATACTGTGGAATGTCAGAGCGAAACTAATGTTAATTTTGTCCTGTAAATGGGAAACTGTTGGGCAAATATTATTAATTATTATTATCTGTGCAGAATGAAAGAGGACAACTAAAAAAATAACAGTGGAAGTCAAAAAAGAACTGAAACTTCACAATAATAAATGAAGCACAAATAAAAGAAAAATGAAGGGAATGCTACCAAAATAAAGCACGTTACACCGAAAAAGGAAAGAGTAGGGATGAGAGAGAAACTGAAGAAGGAAAAAGGTTAAATGAAAATAATTTTGAAATTTCAACACTTGATAATGACCTGCAAAGGTCGAAACTGTAGTTGTGTCAAAATTGATAATATATTGTAAACTTTGTTTGTTTATATTATACAATAAATAGTGGTATAAAAACTTAAAAAATATTTTCATTTAACCTTTTTTAAAATGAACTACCACATAGTAACGGTCGCTACCATCATTTTCATTAAACTGAAAAAGGTTAAGTGGGAGGAAGTGGTATTACTGGAAAAGTTAGAGGAACCCATAGTGAATGCAGAAAGGCAAAGATAGAGGTGAGGAGGGCGAGGAATGAGTACAGAAGGAAAAGAAGGGATGAGAGAAGGATGGGGGAATCGAAGAAAAGGTACGATAGGGTGTGCGAGGAGAAAAAAAGCAGGAGGTGGGAAAGAAAATGGAGGAACAATGTAAACGTTTAAAAACGAGGCGGAGATGTGGAATATACTAAAGAGTAGAGGAAAGAAGAGGCAGCCAGAGGTGGAACTGGAGAAGTGTTTTGAGAAATGTAAGAAAAAGTGCGGGAATCCGCGGAAGGTAGGGAGAGGGGAAGGAGGAAGGGGAGAGGTAATAGTCTTCACGAAGAAGTGGAGAGAGCTTTCGAGGAGTTAACTAGTGAAAGCGGCGGAGTCCGATGGTTTCAGGGCAGAGATGTAGAAGGAAATAAGAAGTAAAGGGAAGAAAAGGTTTAGGAAAATTATGTACAGGATATGGTGAGGGAAGGAGGAGATCCCGGGATCGTGGAAAGTGGGAGCAATATGTCCTGTACACAAAGAAGATGACAGACGGGAGTGATGGTGATGAACTCCGGATACAAATTAGCGATGATGATTGTAAAAACAGGCTTAGTGAGGAGATGGAGGAGAGGCAACTGGTGCTAGGTGCTAGAGGTACAGGGAGGTTTCAGGAATGGGAGAGGAACAAGGGATTAGATCTTTACTCTAGACAGGATCGTAGATTATATGATAAAAGAAAGAGAAGCGTGTATGCAGTTTTTTAGATCTGAGAGCGGCATATGACTCATTGTCGAGGGAGAGATTGATAGAGTGTCTGAGAAGGGGAGAGCTGAGTAAGGGAATTGTAGAGTTTATAAGGAGAGAGATTCAAGACGAGAAAGAGGTGAGACAGGGCTGCCCGCTGAGCCCAGTGTTATTTAATATACAACGTGTCCATGCAAGTATGCAACATATGGAAAACTTTTTTATTATTAATTTCACAGAAAATTTTATTCTTTATAAAAGTTGGTGCTTGATCTTAAACATACAAAAAAGACAAAACAAATCACATTCGACGCTATATTAGCAAGATAATGAACAATTATTACAACTTTTGCACTTTTTAAGAGAATTTTATAAAGTATTCTCAGTTTTGACTTATCTAGAAACGTGTAATTCTTCATATTGATCTCGGAAAACTAACGAAAAATTAACTGACGAAAAATTAAAGTTTTTGTTTAAACGACATAGGGAAGCTGACAGCTGAATTCGTTTTTCAATTGTCATCGCCGACTCAGATTTTTCCGAGTGATAAAATAATTTTCTATTAGCTCTTAATATATAAGCAACTCTAGTATGCAAAACTATTTTTAGGATTAGAATATCAATAAGTCTATCTATAATTAGTATAAGCAATAGAATAAATATTAATATTAAGACCACTGACGCCAATTTCATTTTGTATTATGTACATCCTGAAAATAAAGATATATTATTATTATTATTAATTTTCTTTTAAAATGTGGAAGAATAAATGTAGATTCACGAGCAAACAAAAAAGTTCTGAGCTAACAAATTTTAGGAACACCCTGTGTAGCATGGTTCCCGAGGTCCGACTATATGTGGTTAATTTTATTCCCTGAGTGATAGAAACACCCTGTATAGGAGAAGTAGAAAAGGTGTTGAGAAGAGGGTAGGTGGAGGGGTGATGATTGGGATAAGTAAGATTTGGATGCTGGCGTATGCGGATGACATGGTGTTGATGACGAGGAAGTGGGATAGAATAAAAGAGATGTTAGGGGGAATGGAGAAATATATCACAGGAGAGATTTGAGGGTACATCTTGAAAAGAAGATGAAAGGGTTAAAGTATCGGGGGTTCATATTTAAGAGTTCTGGAGGTTATGAGGAGCATATCAAGTGGGTATAGGGGAAGGCGAGAAAAGCGTGGGGTGGTGGTGAGAAAAAATGGGGAAGGTATATGGACGACAGTACGAGAGTGACGTGTGACCTTGAGCTAGATGTGCATTTCCGCCACATTAAATATTTCAACACTTAAAAAAACTATACAAGCTTTCATTAGCAGATGCCATGATTTATATAGTTTTCTTATATTGAGAAATTTTATTAATTTCTAGTAATTTTTTTCCTAGATCCTTACCTTTTATTTCTTCTACAATTTTTATTTTTCGTTTTCGTAAGGAATTTTTCATAATTTCTTGCTTTATATTAACGGAATATTCAAGCAGTTTCTCTTTAAGTATTTAAAATTTTTCATGAATTGTTTAGTTTAAATTTCCTTTAAGGGTTCTAAAATTTCCAGAAAATTTCACTTTCTCTTTTCAAAAATTTTCTAACACTCAGTGTTTTTTGAGATTTGTAGAATTTTTCATTTATTTCTTTTTTAAATTTAATAAATTCTTTTCAAGAAAATTTGTAGTACAATGTACGAGAATTTTTCCATCATTTTATGCATTAAAGCAACAACCACCAGGAAGTCGCAGCAGGGGGACACCCAATGATGTATTTTTTGTATATATTGTAATATTATATTATATTATATTTGTCTTGATCATACATGCTTTTAAAAAATATTAACAAAAATGTTATACCTTCTACTTTAGTATTAAGTTAGTACTCCTTTCAAAATGGGTGTAATAACTCGAAACACGTGTCAGTTCCATCAAGGGTGTAGCCTAGGAAGTATTAATTTCTCTTTAAAGAAAGATTATTCTTCAAGGGTTCTTAAATTACCCAGTAGTCTCTTTTCCAAATTTCTAAAATTGCGTGAGTTTTCTTCAAGAGTTCTGCAATTTTTTGAATTTTTTTAGAATTTTTAATTATATCTTCTTTTATTTTATTAGAATTTTCTCCTTAGATTTTCTATTCAGAAATTTTAATAATTTCTAACATTTTTTTTTCTAAATCCTTATTTATTTTCTTAAAAAATGTCTATATCTTTATTTTAACCAGAATTTCTATTGAATTTTGCTTCCAGATATGTGAATTATATATAAGAGGTCAATTTTTCTTTCATTTTTAGAGAAATTTCCGGTATGTCTTTAATTAATTTAACAATTAATTTTCAAAACTTTTTTAATTGTTACTATTATATCCTCCAGTTTTTTTAAATCTTCGATGAATTTCGATTAATCAAAATTATAAAAAATTTTCTAGGCTTTTGTAATTTTACAGCAACATCACATTTAAAAAAATTTCCGTCATGCTTTTTTATTTTATCTTGGAGATTTCATGTATTTTCTCTATTATGAGCGATAAAAAATTCAATTTTTATATACTCTATAATCTATTTTTGCTTTTGTAGTTCCATCCGCGGAAATCAATAATTTTTTTCGTTTGGGTAAGAAAGGTGATCGTGTCCAACCGGTAATTTTTTTGTAACGAGAGGATGCCATAAAATTTTTCAATAATAAAAAGTCCTTTCCTCAAATAAGGAGGGTTGGATTTCTAAAAAGTTTTTGTTGTGTTGTAAGCTATGTACTTTTTAATATTCAATATATGGTAATGCCAAGGTATATAATGGAAGTAGAAGGAGGAACACTTGTTTGGGAAATAGACACATTGTGCACAGAATTATGTGATAGAGATTTAAGAGCTAAACATTGGGGGGATTGATTTTATTCACAATTTTACAAATTGTTTGTTGCAAAGAGTTTATAAGCTGCTGAAGTGATGATTTAGATACTGTGGGTGCATGGAAATTAAGACCGTGTCATCTGAAAAATGTAGGAGATATTTGGAGGGATCAGGATTGTAAATGTAGAAGCGAAAAATGTTGTACATTGTAAATAGATCTTGTTCAGGGGTAAAGTGAGTGAAGAAGGAGGATTTTTATGTGAGGAATTGTTTAATGATGAAAATAATATAGGTAGAAATTTGAAGGGGGTCAACAAACTTTGGAGTAGGGTTTTTGAATGTCAATAAATAGAATGCCTGATGACTTACCTTCAAGGTGTGTTGTTTAAGTGTTTGAGGTGAAGATGGTAAATGAGAGGATTGTGAATCGTTTTGGAAGGAAGCTGAATTTATAATTCGGAATACGGTTAGAAATACAGCACACTATTTTGATTTGAGAACAAAAATATATTTTTTAAGAAAATTATTTTTAAGAAGCTATAAACCTTAACAACTTTTACTACTACTGCTTATAGTATTACACATTATTTAAAGGGAAGAAATATCTACTCCAAAATCAAAATTGTTTAAGGAAACCTTTAGATTTTCAAGAAATTCATAAAGAAATTTGTTTAAGTTGTTTAATGTTTTTAATTAATTTATTGAACATTTTTAAGGTTGTATTGAAAATTAATGCATATTGTATCGAGCTTCCGATTTGTTTGCATTTTGTAGTGAGCCATCTGCAGATATCTTCAGGATAGACGAAATTTCTTACTTAAAATTTCATTTAAAACAAGCATTAAACCTTAAAAACTACAAAAAACCTTTAAAATTATAGCATTCAATCACTAAATGTTAGAATATAATACTCACTTTTTGCGGATAATTTTTTTATTGGTCGTATTTTTAGAATTACACGTCTTAAAATAATTTATCAAAAATATTTTAGAATACAAAAAATATCTATTGGGAATTTTTAACTATTTCAAAAGTTTAGCATATTATACAACTAAATTCTTTAGAAATTTTAAATCCATTTAACATTGAAATAAGAAATTAATTTCTTATTTCAATTTTTGACGTTTTTGTTTAAGTATAATGGTTATTCTCAACCTCGTGTTCATTTGGCAGTATTATTTGTATCATTAAAAATCGTAATGCATTTGACCTTGAACTATCAATTTTGCAATCGAATTACATCACTGAACTAATTATAATCGTTAGTTTCGGTTTTCGAAGGAGTCTTTAACAATAACAAGAAAATTTTGAGCTGCACAAATTATTTTCCCTCTCACGAAAAAAATAATATGCAATGCAATTCCAGTCATATATCAAGACTAGTGCGACAACCCTGTTTATCTTGAACTGTCCGTTCTAATTGGCTCATATAGGTCAGCGTTTGTTCTTGAGAGTCTAAATAAATTAATCGCATCTCATTGTCTCCGATTTATGGTCAATTGTCGATTGATTGTACAACACAGCGGCGATTGGTTTGGCTTTTAATTGAAATTGCGAGTCGAATACTCGAAATGTAAACAGACCACACGGCGCTCGTATAATTGCGAATTAGTCTTAATTGATTATTGCTTTTTAAATGGGTTTTAACTTTGCTTTCACTCTTATTGCCGATTACTTGAATTCATGTATTACGTATCAGAAATTATTATTCGATAAACAAATGAAAACGTGATCCAGACTGGAGAAATTTTTTATACAATAATATTTATTATGTAAATTTATGTAAGGTATTCTTGGAGAATAGAAAAAGATTATAATTTATATCTACATTATTGTAATATTGATAGAATATTCAGAAAAACAGGAGATGAATGAAAAGTGTGTTAGGGAAATGCAAAAATATTGAGGTAGGTCAAAAGTACGCTAAGACAGTGAAACAATTAGTTAAATATATATTTTTTTTAAATGATTGAGATAGGTCAAGATTTGGCTAAAGTAATAAATAATTTACTGAAATAAGCTAATCATATGCTAAAATAATGAATAATTTATTGTAATAAGTGAGAAGTATGCTATTTTCATCTAAATGACAATTTAAAGCAGCGATTATATATCATCAGACCAGAGAGACGATTTTTAATTTGACGGTATGTATAGCATCTGCACATAAAGTATATTTAATTAAAATTTTAAAATCCCAAACAGACTCTTATGAAACAACACGTGTTATGCAACGGATCTAAAACAAGTATTACTACATATGTAGACAAACATGAATAGGTTTTCTACGTATTATAATAATATTAAACGGTAGTTTAACTGAAACGGATATATTTTGGAAATTCTTTGGAAAAAGTATTGTATGTATTTTATTTTTATTTTTATGTATGTATTTTAAAAAATGTTTCTTTGTATTTGCAAGGATAATAGCCTCCAATTCAATAGTCATTATCTCGTACTGAGATGGTTAAAATTTTACCAAAATAAGTGTACTTATTAAATATTTTTAATAATGTAGATATAAATTATAATATTTTTTTATTCTCCAAGAATACCTTACATAAATATTGTAACTTTTATTTTCAATTTCCTGACACGTGTTTCGACCATACCCGATTAAATGATCGGGTATGATCGAACTGAAAATAAAAGTAACAATATGGAACATAACAAGTGTTTTTCTTCGCCAAAACTATATACTGTGTCAGTATTTTATTAAGAAATATTTTCGTGTTTCTCTAATTATTAGTTAATTTTCTACAAATTTTCTAAAGCACTTTAATATATTTTATTATTATCATTTATGATAGTATTCACGTCACGTATTTAAAAAAAATCATTACCTCATAGTACATTTGGTCTATTCCAAAAAATTATTAGTTATCTTAGCTTAATGAATCAATTTTCTTTTTAGGTTAATGTTTCACCAAGAGATAAGTGAGAAAGTTATTCAAGAAATGTTTCCTTCTATTAAATTCTATTGATTGTTCTAGCATTATCTTGACCTGGACTAATAATTTATTAATTGCTCCTGCACACTCTTGACCTATCGTATTTCATTATTATAAATTCCATCAGGGTTTGTCTGGAAATACATTCCGAAGAATGAAGTCTGCTTGTAATTCCTGTATTCAAAATTAAGTATATTTTTATGTATGCATCTATTAATGTATTTTGTTAAAAGGAAATAGTGAAACAAAACCAAGTGTTTAATTAACCTTCTAATTAAAATAAATAATCTATTCCTTATTGTTAACAGAATATCCAAAACATAATCATAAATAATAATAAATAAATAAGGTATTCCTTATTGTATCTTTCTCCTGACCTACCCCAATAAATTATTAATTAAGCTGGCGAATCTATATTATTAAAATGTACACTGACCTAAAAACAAAAAATTAAAGAAAATAGAGGAAAATCTGTAACCCTCGAAGTAAAAAATAAAAGAAAAAATATAGAAAACTTTCAATGTCTAAAAGGAGAGAAATAAATTTTAAAAATTAATGTAGAATGCTGCTGAAAATTGAAGAAATCTAAAAGAAATAATTCTGAAAAGTTGTAGAAATCTGACCGAAAATTTGTTAATAAATTCTAGAAATTTCTTCTAAATCATTCGAAGCAAATATAAAAGAGAGATTTCTGGAAGTTCTTAATAATACAGAATTGGCTAAAAATTGGTGAAAATTGGGGAAAAGATAATTAAATTTTAAAAAATTCTCATAGAATAATATTCAAATTGCTCAAAATCTAAAAACCTGTAACAAATAGTGCTAAAAAATTCTAGAAATAGGGCCGAAAATTGGTCACCAAATTCTAGTATTTTTGAAGCAAATTTTCAAAATTTAAAAGAGAAACTCCTAGAAGTTTTCGATAAGATTAAGAACGAGCTGTCCAAAATTTTTCAAAAAGAAAAAATCAGAAAAATTCTAGAACCATCGAGGAAAGAAAATCTAGATAGTTAAAATAAAAAAATTCTAAATTTTGCAACTAGGAAAACAAGTAATCGAAAAGTCAGGTTGGATAGAGCAATATATCTGTAGAACAAGAGTGCTTAACAATTCTAAACAGCTGAAAACTAAATTCTAGATCCCTCACAGTATAATTTTATAATTCGGAAAAGAAATTTTTGAAAATTTTTGATAAGATTTAAAAATTCTCAAAACAAGAAACAAACAGGAAAGTTCTAGAACCCCTTAGGGAAACAGAAGAAGAAATGGAAGAAAATTCTATATATTTGAAATTCGAAATTAGGTAAAAAAGTCGGACGGGTTAGAGCAATTAAATTTTTTTAATTCCTATAGAATAAAAATAAGAGTGCAAATCTGAGAGTTTTAGAATTTGTCTGCATTTTTTTTCAAATTTTTTAGTCAATTCTTTTATAACCTTTTAAAAAATATCCAGGAATCTCTCTTCGAGAGTTTTAGATTTTTCTGCAGTTTTTCTTTAATTTTTTCAGTCAATTCTTTCATAATCCTTTAAAAATTATACAGGATTAATTAATAATTATTAAATTGCGAAAATTTATTTCAGGAGATTTAAAACTTTAGTAACAAATTCGGCAAAATTTTTTCATAATTTCGAGATTTCGAAAATTTGTCTAGAATATCTAGAATTTTCTTTCATGTTTTCCTCTATTTTTTCTTCGAGGATTCAAGGATTTTCCTACATTTTTATTTTTATTTTCCGTGAATTCTTAATTAATCTTATCAAAAATTTGCAGGAAATACGGAAAAGGTGGGTGGGATAGACATTTGAAATTCTAGAAGTCGGGCCGAAAATTGGTACTAAAGTTCTAATCCCCCGAAATAAATTTTCACAATTTAATAATTATTAATTAATCCTGAATAATTTTTAAAAGATTATGAAAGAATTGACTGAAAAAATTAAAGAAAAAATACAGAAAAATCTAAAACTCTCGAAGAAAAACTGGAAGAAAATTCTAGATAGCTAAAGGAAAAAATTTGGAAACTTCGCAATATGGGGCATACACAATAGAAGTCGAAAAAAATGCTTATTTAGATTATTTAATTATGTTTGATAATGTAAATATCTTTAATCTCATATGGCATCCTCTGTGATTAAGAATTAGAATACAAATTGTAAGTTCGATGGCCGGTACCTTCCTCTGGGTGCGATGGCATTTCAGATACCAAGGTCTACCACTCAGACCTTTCATTGTGAGAAGGCCAACGGTTATCATCTGGATGTAGTTCCTTGTTTCATTATTGGTTGATGAGTGAGATGAGAAATACACCGTTTATTGCTAGATTGCGGGTTTATTGCTGCTGTCCACCGTTGTCCTCCTGTTTAGGCTTGGAAGTAATCGGTACTCCTTAGTGTCAACCTAACATTGGTTTGTTATCTGTATTAACCCAGTATTATTTAAGAGTATGTTCGTTCTTTCACCTTATCGTTCGTTCATTAAGATTCATCTATTATGTGTTAACATTTGCTTTCAGATAGGAGTGTCCAAGTAGTATCTGATGCTTTTATGTAAACTTGGTTCTATGTTTTACATTGTATTTGGTTTTTTGACATTCCTCTGGAGAGTATTGTTTGATTCTGCTCTAAAGACAAAAATCGTTTTTCTAGAAATGTCGGTTTCGTACAGCTCGGGGATTTCGTCTCCCTAGGTTTTGATCAAAGATTTTGTTTGTACTTGCAGACATTTCATTGTTGTGTCATTTAACTGTTTAAGCTGTGCGGGAGAGTTTGACTCACATATTGGCTGATCTGTCAGTGCATCGATTTTCTGTGCCAATAACAGCCGTTTGTTATCGTACCAACGTTTAAGTGGGTTACACTGGCTATCCATAGGTGGGATATTAATTTCGAAGCCTCTCCTCCTATGTAACCATTCAGATATTCTAGATTTTCAATATCCGATAAGTGGAGATTATTGTGAATAGCTTGATCGTATTGTGAATAACTTGATCAATTTGTCGTACCTACCTTCAAATGTTGGTATGTTTTTTTATTGGTAATGGGTCATATTGTCACGTAAGGATATCCGGTCAGAGTCGAATTCCATTTATGGAATTTTACCTGGTGCGTAGTCTAGACGCTGATATGCATTCCCACGGGAATCGGCGTCAGCGACATCAGCGTTGTTTGCAGGTACACTAATAAGCGGCCGACAATTAGTACTAACTAAGCATTTGATGACATGGAAGCCGTTTATTGGTGGATCGGAAAACAAGCAACGGGGATGACCCGATCGGGAGATTAGCCAAGGGGCAGTTAAGTTTAGATTTTGATGTAGTGATGTAGTTTTTAATAAAATACAGGTATTTGAGATATTGGAGTAGGAAGGTAGTTTTAATAAAATAGAGATAAGGTTTAGTTTTAGAATAGTGTAAGTGGAGTTAAGTGAATTAAGAAAAGGTATTTACAGTTAAAGTAAGTTAGATATCAGTATTGCATTCAATATTGGACAAATAAAAGTAGTGAATAAATTATAAACAATATATTTTTATAATAAAATATATAAGTCCTTTACGTTGTAGATAATTCACTAATAATATTATTATCTACAACGTAAAGGACTTATATATTTTATTATTAAATTATGCTCTAATTGGGTATTTTCCTTAATCCCGAACGTAATTATTTCCGTAGAATTCAGTAATCCATGCAGGTATAAATAAGACCCTCAGTCGATTATATTTCATTATTGTGTCAGTTGCTGTGCATATCTGAGTAAGTTATTTATTTTTCATTATATTTATTTTAGTAAACGTTTTTATTTATGTTTAAAATCAATTTTATAATAAAGCTGTACTGAAGAGATTGAAATATCGAAACACGTGTCTACAGATGGTTATAAAATTGAGTATTGAATTATTTAATTGCTTTTGCTAATTTATTTTTAATTACATCAATCTAAATTCATTTCTTTTTTCAAATTACCATATATATAGTCACTCACAAACTATTTTAACGTACATTCAATCATTTTTAGTTCATTTTACAGAAAGAAATACGTTCAAACTAGTGTTGCTTTGATAGCCTTGCTATTTTGTAACACGCAAATTACTTTTGTATTATTCAATGTCTGTCGAAGTATTAGCTAGAGAAGTAGTTGTTTCAAAAGTGATTTGTTCTTGTAGTCTTAATAAGACTCATTTGTTGTAGATTTTACGAATATATTTTCATATTTTTATAAGTTAGGTAAGATCCACGACCCTTATTCACATGCTTGATAAGCCAAGACATGACAATATTCAGAATAGAAAGATAAATTCTAAATATTTCATTCCAGAACTGCTATGTACTGTTGATCCACATTTCCATCCTATCTTGACTTATATTTGATATCTAAATATACAGTTACTTCAAAAACTTGGATCTTTTATCCTGATGGCTTCAGGATCTGGTATTGGCACTGAAGGTGGCTCTGATGTTGGGTGTAGAGTTTGCCCTGCCGTTTGCTCTTCTTAAGATATACTGTCCATGGCGGCATTTGTGATATTTACTTTTCTGATAGTTTTGGCACTTCTCATCCAATTATTCCACTTGATTACAATTTTTTGGCATTGGAAGCGCATTTAGAATCGCTGCTAATTATATGCCTAAGACCTTTTGCTGTTTGACTAACCCATTCAGATTTTTCCATATTCACAAATTTATATTGTTGAACTTATATACTTGGTGTTGTCAGGACCTAGATATATTCGGCTGGACAGATTTTTGATAACCTTCCTTGAAACATTAACGTTGGAGGTGTTTAGGCTTTTATTCGCAATAGATTTTCTTAAAAAGTTGTTAGTCGGTCCCCGATCCCCAAGTGCTAAGACGCCATTCTGTGTTCTTTAATTGGAGTGGAATAGGTCTTCTAGGTTGGACGTGTTGAAGTTGATAGAGATCCGATTCGAAGGACCATCTATTGGCCGATGGCGCTCTGCTGGTGAGGATGCTCGGTATAAGTGTAGCGGGTCTTCTCGAAGGTGTGAGAGAAGGCCTTCTTTGGCTTGTGCTGCTCCACAAACATGGAAAATTACCCAGAGCATGCAGGCCTCTATGTTTGGAGGACGGACTGAAAAAGACGCTTAAACGGCTAATCGTTGAACTATTGGAGGAAACAACTCCAATAGCTATCGGCAAACCAGCAATGTCGACACGGTGAGTGTTGTCCAAACCATCGCAGAGAGAGCGAACACGGGATCGTGGAGGAGAAGGCATCACTATATCATAGTAGCTATAGATGTTAAAAATACGTTTAGCTCGATCGCGTAGGAAAGAGTTATGCAAGCTCTGGAGGAGTTCGGTTCGGCGGCATACATAGAAATTGATAAGAAGCTACCTCAGTGAGAGAGAAATAATATACACCGACAAAGAAGAAGTTTAAGGTGTTTGGTGTAGATCCGCAAGGCCCACTACTTTGGACTATGGCCTATGATTTGGTTCTGAGCATTAAGCAGCCCGCTGGGGTGGAGATAATAGCCTTCGCGGACGACCACGTGAAGTAGAAGATATAGCCACAAGAAGAATTTCCAAATGGCTCGAGTCGCTAGAGTTGTCGCTAGCGCCGAAAAAAACTGAGACGGTGTGGCTCTTTACAAAGAGGTGGGCCACCACGGGTATGAGTCGTTAGTAGTTAACTGGGCATAGGTGCCAGTTCATACAAGTATTAAGTATCTTAGGGTGTGGGTTGAACAGAATGAAAACCATGCTACAAATATCAGCAAGGCAGAAAAAAGTGTAGCAAAAACGGAGGCTGAAATAGCAAGGTTCCTCCCAAACATACTCGGTTCCTGGTTGTTTGAGTTCCTGTGTGTGGAGAAGATGACAGAATATGAGTAAGCGGGCGGGAGAATCCACTTAAGATTCCAAGGAGCGGTTGAGGAGAAAGACGCTGGAATCCTGGCAGGCTCTGTGGGATAACAGCGACAATGGAGGGTGAACGAAGCGCCTAATACTAAGAATTAAGGGTTGGATGGAGCGGAAGCACGGTAAAGTGACACACTGACTGACGCAGCTGCTTTCTGGGTACTGCTGCTTTCAGGCCTATCTGGCGAGAATTTGGAAGGTTGAGGACACTTTATATGGCGCGTAATTGTTAATGTAAATATTGTCCCAGATGTATGTTGTGTAGAGTTTTAAATAACGGCGAAGACGATGTCAACATATTGGATCAGTAGAGGCACCTGGTGAAGAATGCTTAGCCTAGAGTGTAACCTATTTGTAAGGGAAAAATTGCACGAAGAGCCTAAAAGATTTATGAACAATTTGTATTTATATAATTAACTTAATCTACATTCTTGTAATAATGGTATATTATTTAGGCTGTCGATGTATTGTTGATGGCCTTTGAAATTCACTGAATTGGTCACATATCAATTTCGAATTTTGCACATGATTGAAGTTTTTCTTTCGAATATGATAATAATATCAAAGATTGTCCAATTACACTTGTTGATGAAAGATATTTCGTTAGAATATTATTATTATTATTATTATTATTACTTTATTTTACGGACATCTCCTTTATACAAAAAATAGCAATCATTTACATATAACAAAAATATATAACAAGAAAAACAAACATAATATAATTAGACCTACAAAAACGCGAAAGGTTAGCATAAATTATTTATTACTAAAGTCCCAAATGGTTTAAATTGGAAAATCAAATGTTAAACTTTAATGTTACTCTTTTGTAAGAAAGTAAATAAATAAATAAATAAATAAATAAAATTGATGGACAAATTAATAAACAGTATAAATAAAACTAAACAAATAATAAATAAATTTATAAATTAACAAATAAAAGTGTAGATAAAATATATAAAAAGTGGTATAAATAAAATTAAACGAGCAAATAAATAAATAAAAATACAAGTAAGATTAAAAAGACAAATAAAAAATATAAAAGTTTGTATAAATAAAATTATTAAAATTAAGCGAGTAAATAAATAATTATACAAGTAAGACAAATAAAAAAAATATATAACTAAAATCAAATAAATAAATAAATAACAATCACGCTACATCAATTCATTAGTTCGAATCATCCAGACGGTTAAGCTAGCTAGCAAAGATATTTATTTTTTAAACATAACTTAGAGTCAAGACAGGGCAGAAAGACCGATGGTCGATAGCCCAAACGGACAGACTAACCATTATATTCCATTTGTCAATGTTTTTAATTGTATATATAGTTGTCTGAATAAAGATGTTATTCTCTCTCTAAATAAATAATTAAAATTAAATATATAACTAAGTATAAATAAAATTAAAAATATATTACAAATAAAATTAAATAAAACAATGAATTAAAAGCAGTTTGATTTTTGTGAGTTACGTGAAGATAAATTTGATTAAATTAATAAGCACTAAAAACCTTTCTTCACAAATTTTATTTAAATTCACAGATATACAGCGTGTAAAGTGATGGGGTTTCCTATAGGGAAAACTGTTTTTAATATGAATTTTAGGAAAAAAACTTCTTTATTATATTCTTTATAAAAAATTTTGCTTGCTTCGAAACCCCTTATGGTCAAAGATAAAAACAGTTAACACTTAAGATAAGATAAAAAATTGAAATTATGTCGAGTTGTTGATTTCAAATATGACTGAAAAACTCGAACTTAGTCATATTTAAAATCAACAACATGACATAATTTCAATTTTCACTTTCCCTATATACTAAGTATATTTAGGGGAAGTATTTTTTTCGTGATTTTTTTTTGAATTTTTTTTTGCGGAAATATCCGTATTCTAATTTCTGGAAAAACATTTTTTGTGTCTGTGTGTGTCTCTGTCTGTCTGTCTGTCGGTCGGCGCTGTATCTCAAAAACGAATGATCAGAACTGAAAAGCTTTTGGTGAACCGGAAGTGGATTCTTATTCGAGGCGTTTTTTTTTGTTTTTCGTTATATTTTTCTAAATATGAAAAATTTTAAAAAACCGTTCAAACAAAAGTTAAAGGAAATGAAAAACTGAATAAGTTTTATTAAAACATATTTTTCATAAAATTCTTAACTTTTGAGAAAAAAAATAAAAATTGAAAATTTTGACATTTTTTGCCAATTGCCGATAAATTATTATATTATAGTTACATGACACGTGTATTACAAATAATTGTAGAGAATTCAAAACTGGACAAATCATTAAGAATAGCCCTTTTGCGTAAACCTCATAGTTTTCGAGTAAATTATAGGGAAAGTACTATGGTGGCCACATCACCATTTTATTTATCTTATCTTAAGTGTTAAATGGATTTTTCTTTGACCATAAGGGGTTTCGAAGCAAGCAAAATTTTTTATAAAGAATAAGTTTTTTTCCTAAAATTCACAGTAAAAAAGTTTTTCCTATAGGAAACCCCATCACTTTACACACTGTATATTTCGGACAATAAAATTTGTGAAGAAAGGTTTTAGTGCTTATTAATTTAATGAATTAAAAGCAGTTTATATAAAAACATAATAATATAATATAAAAAGATATAAATAATGTAACAAGTTAAAACCGAAATAAATTAAGTAGAATTATTAATGACATCGGACAATTGGATACGGCTTAATTTTTTCTTGAAATATGCAAATGAAGGCGTAAATAAAACAAAATTAACGTTATTTTGCAAAAAATTAATAAAAAATATTAATTTGCGATTGGAGAGAATTGCAATCAGCGTTACAATTGAGTCGTGTATATAATGTTAGATCATCGCCAAATAAGTTAATAAATAATGTCAAAAGTAGTGGCACAAGATTTGAGCCTTGAGGTACACCGGAAGAAGCAGTACATATTTCAGTATTAAACATCTTATAAAAATATAGTGAGGTTTATTATTTAAAAATGATTTAAAGAAGTTAACAAAATTAACGCTGAATTAAAAAGTGTATAATTTATATAAATAGCTAATTCTATCAAAGGCTTTCAAAAATTCAATAATCGATAGGGGTTCAATATATAATGCACATTTTATTCTGGAACAAGGGTTGTTTTATTAAACATTCAAACACACCATGTTATTCCCCAATTCGTTTGCTACAAAACACTATTTACGCCACCTTGATATGAGGGCCTGAACCGTGCAGGCAGTACCAGTCCACGGGTCTATGTCGGAACTAACGCTCGTCGCTGCATCAATAAGTGTCTTCATCATCCGCGTAGTACTTCCCGCGGATTACGTCCTACATTGGTCCAAACAGATGAAAATCAGGGCTGTAGGGTGGATGAGGAAGAATAGTTCACTGAGTTTTGTTAGCTCTCATCGGGTGCGATAACTTGTTTGAGATCTGGCATTGTCATGGAGAGAAAGATGTTCGCTTGGATTTTTCTGCCTACGAACGTGCTGAAGTCATTTCTTTAATTTTCGTAGAGTAGCACAATACAATTGAGTTGATCATTTGACCATGTGGAAGGACATTGAACAGAATAATCTCGGACGACCGTAGCCTTGACATTACCAGCTAAGGCTTTAAACTTTTTCTTGGTAGGACAGTGGATGTCCGTAGACATCCAGCTAAGTGCCTATGAATATCTAAGATGCCTTGGTTTTAAGCCAGAAGAAATTCAATCACTGCCCCTTGTTTGTAACGCACCTCCATTACAGACGCCATTTTAACAGCTATGTATGCGCTGTTACCTATAGGAAATCAATCAAACTATATGAGATGAAGCAAACCTGGTGGAGAAAAAAAATGTGTTTCATTAATTATGGAACATCCATCGAAGGATTACAGTAATATCAAATATTTAATTAATTTCTCACATAACATTAAGGGTTGTTTATAGAAAGGCACTTGGTTGGTTTCACAATTTTTACGATTTATTCCGACTAGTTTCGATTTAATAAAATAATAATAAATCGTAAAATAAATCGTAAAAATTGTGAAACCAACCAAGTGCCTTTCTTTAAACAACCCTTAATATTAAAAATGTTTCACCACGTGATAAACGAGAACCAAATTCAATAAATATGCTCACATAACTTTGTGATGAATTATATTTGAACTACCTTGGTTTAAAATCATTTGGTTTGTTTCACAGATGATTTAGTATTTTCTCTCCAAATAGTTTTCATAAAAAGTCATTACTCCTTGATAATGACTTATTGTCGAAACAAGTCGAAGAAAAAAGAATAAATTATCTGTGAGACAAACCAACTGATGTTTAGTCATTTTTATACCAACAATATATTTAAAGCATAATACATATTTTGTGTAATAATAAATGTTGAACATTAATCAACAGTATGACACTGAATCATATTAAAGTGTTTATAAAGAAATCAGTATTGAATTCAATAAAATAAAATATATGTGCATTTTTTATTCGTTATGCATTCGTGAAAAGCAAACGCTAGCTAAACATTAAACGACATTGACCTGAAAAACAATACCTTCAACTGAAATTCACGAGTAAGCATTTTGACCAACAATCCGAGCAAAAACGTACACCTTGCAGAAATTATAATAAACAAAAACGTTACAATGAGAACGTGTAAATTATGCACGTGCTTAATAAATTATTATTCTTCTGAATTGCAGAACTAAGGCGCTCAAAATGAAAATTATTTAATCTATTAGATAGATAGATAGTGGTGATTGTCAAAATATGGAGGTCTATTATCAAGAAAAATAAAATACGTTTCAATATTTTTATTACGTTATATATGTTAGAGGCTTCTACTTCGTTATACATTTTTGTAAATTGAATCAAACACGATATTTTTATATTATTTAATATATTTGTTTTAGCAATTGTTATTATTTGTATTAAACATGATTTTATATTAAAGCTGTATTGGTGAAATCGAGAGATTGAAACACGTGTCTGCAGATGTTTATAAACTTGATTGTTAGATAGTTTAATTACTTTTGCTAGTTAATTATAATTAAATCAGCGTAATTTCATTTCTTTTTCATATTTTCTCACACCATATTCACTCAAAAACTGTTTAACGTATATTTAATTAATTTTTTTAACAATAAAACACTTTTAAACTTTATTAAGTGACTATAGTTTCAACAATTTTATAATAAACAAAGTTTAAATAGTGTTTTATTTGTGAATTATTATGTATAATGAAGTAGAAACCTCTACCGTTAACAGTTTAATTTTTTTTAAAGTTTATTTGACATAAATAAATACATTCAAACTAGAGTTGCTTTAGTAGCTTTACATTCAAAAAGAAAAATAAAAAGAGCTAGAGTAGATACGGACAACTGTTTGCCTTTGCTGGAATACGTCTCAAACAATGCGGAAAACTTATAAACCCTTATATATCAACTTCCGTCATATCTAGATTTTACAGTTCTAAATTAAAATTGCATTTGATTGCAGTGAATTACCTTTTTTTTGAAAATAGCGGGAACGGCCATAATATTTGACACGAATAATTTCTGTCATTTATTACGGTATTAATTAACATGTTATCAGTTTTTTCTCATTATATACATACCTGAAAATTTTTGTTGTTGTGCCTGGTTAATACTTCCCTACAATCTTAACTCGTTAAATTGGTTTAATTAAATAATTAGCGAGCTTGTGAAACGTGCACGTGTTTTCCTTGATGAACTTAAATAGCACTCATAATAAGCTCCCCAAATGGGTGTGATTATCATCGGTTTCCTCAATAACCAACATAGCTATTGCAATCTTTCCTATTTAATCGCGGCCTTTTCTTAGCGGCGCATATTCATTAGCCGGGAGAGGTTACGATAAATATTCGATTTGTGTACTTGATATGGTTTGATAAGCAGCATCTGGCAGACGGCTACCTTATACTTTTTGATCAGCCGATAAATGGTGTGTTCAAATATTAATTGCATGGTGGCCAGATTGTTAATGTTCAATTTAATAGTTGTCAGTTGCTATGAGGTATATTTTGTGATTAATTTAGATAAGAGCCCATTGGATATTCGCAACTGGAGCATTAAAAAGTTAAATACGTATATGCACATGCTGCTGTTGGTAGCTCAATTAATGTTTGTCGACAGTAATAAATAATTTTATTGTGTCCTTATATAACAAGCAACAGTTACTAAATTGTGATACAAATAAAGACAGTAATCTTTTGATGTAAGGCGTTTTATCAACCTTAACAATACTGAAACTAGATTGTTAATAAATATTAAACAGGTGAGTGAAAAGTTAAAAATATTGTAACCCATTTCCACTGAATAAAAATATGATGTTTTCATAAGTGATATATTTCATTGTTGAAATATGTTTATGCTTATGATAGCTAAAAATAATCATATTTGCTACTATTTATATTACGATTGCAATTTTAAGTTTTATTAAGTCTGCTAGGTTGCTCAATTTAGGAATATATGCATATTGGAGAAGGTCTGTACTGATTTGATCAGTGGAGCAAAGAAACAAAAGACCAGTTTGTGTACCAACTAAAACATTATAAAACATTACTAGGAAGATGGATGAATGTTCTTTATTCTTTATTGTCTTTGCTTCTCCTGCTTACAAAATTGCAAAAAATATATGATATACATACATTTAATAAAAAATAAACAAATAAATTAGGACACAGGAGTCACGGACGGAGTTCAATATTCTAAGACTTAGAATTTATAAGGATTCATAAAAGGTTTATCGATATTCATTCTTATAAAAAAATTTCAAGCACCTCCATTTCGAATGAACCCGTGATGGCAACTTAATCACCGATCTATGAACATACAGATTCAGCTGCTTTCAAATAGACAGAGACTATAAATTATTTATAATTCTTAATGAAATTGTGAATGATTTGCTTTGATGATAAAGTTAATAAACATTAATCCAACTACAACTGGTTCGACTTATTTGATGGCTCCCTAGAAAAATTTAGGAAGAAACTGCAACTATATTTTTGACACTGAACTTTTAGTTGATAATTATATCATTTATTAAAAAGATTGCGATCGAGATCAGTCTAAGTAATTTCAAGATGGCCGAAGAGGCAGACGTATTAACGAAACTCGATATTAAATCTACGAAAAAAGCAGGTTCTAAATCAATGAACAATACTAAATCGTGTATGTGTGGTGCGGTTGCGAAGTCGGGATCCTAGTGCTTGTTGTGTAATATTCTCTACCACCCCAGTTGTGTAAAGAAAATTAAAAAATGTTGTGGAATCACCCTGGCGGCAGCTATCACTCCGGCACCGAATGATGATTCAAGAGAAATCGAAATTGATTTCGTCAAAGAAGCATACATAAATATCAAAGAATTAGTAAGTCAGCTAAAATTATCTAATCAATTATTGCAAGAAAAAATCAAAATATTGGAAACGGAAAATGCAAATCTTCGCGGAAAGGTTAATAAAATCCCACCAAAACAACCAGTCAATTTAGAGGTCGTTACTCCTCCCTCCACAATATATCCGTGAAAATACAAACAACGTTTAATGACAATGAAATTAGCGTTGAAGAAAAAACGACAAACTCGGAACTGCCAATCATTAAAATTGACAATACCCTACGTCACTCCACAAACTGTAAACAAACAATCCAACCTCAAACCTCTAGACTACGATGAAGGGGAGTTTATACAGCCTAGAAGAAAATATAGAAGGAAATCGAGTAATGTCATTTATGGAACAAGGAAGAACGCGGACACTACCTTTTCTGCAGAACCAACAAGGCGCTGGATATACATTAATCGTGTCAAAAGTGCAGTGACCAGTGATAGTCTTAATCAATGTTTATTAAATATTCTCAATCATAAAGATTTTACTTGTGAAAAGGATGAACATTTGCGTTATAATGGTTTTAAAATTGGTGCCCCATTTGTAGATCGTGATACATTCATGGATCCAGAAAATTGGCCCGAACATATAACAATAAGTCGCTTTTTTTTGTAAACAAAAAAGCTCAGAACCGCAACAGTAGAAGCTCAAATACTAATAATTTTAATAATAAAACAGTGAACTTAAAATCTCTATGTATTAATATGCAAGGAGTTAGAAATAAAGTAAACGAATTAGCCACTTTAACAGAAATCAATAATTTTGAAATACTCGGTATAAGCGAACATTGGCTAAATGCCTTGAAAAGCACATCTTATTCGGTGGGTGATTTATTTTGTGTTTCTCAATTCTCCAGAACAATTCAATCACACGGTGGTGTCTTAATTTTATTAAATCAAAAATTTAATTATCAAGAATTGGAAAATCTCAACAGATTATCCATCGAAATAGATTGCGAAATTGCTGCGATCTTGATTACTGAACTAAATATTTTCCAGGCAGTCAGGAGTACGAGGACGAACGTATCCTGCAACTGATTGCAGTCCAGAATGGATGCCATGCCTCTAACTGGAAGGTCTTAAGAAGGGTGACCGCTAAACCCACTCAAGAGGTTACCTTCTCCGTGGATGCTCTGTCCATGGAGAAGTTAAAAAACGCAATTACCTCGTTGGGTATCGCAACGCGAAGTACAGCTTCGCACCAAGGCGAAGCAGGACAAGCCTGATGAAGGGGCAGGAGCCTCAAGCTACAAAGAGCCCCTGGATCAGGGTAAAAATCCGCCGTTGCAATCCGCAGCTGGTTCCGGAGAGGCCAACAAGCCTCCAGGGATCAGAAAGGCTCCAAGGGAAAGCCTGACCAAGAGGCCGCCCAAGAAGCAGGCTGATGTGCGTGTAAAAGGCAGGATTATGCCCCCCAGGACAAACTGAAGGATGCTAGAGGTGGGGGTCATTCCAAGGCCCAAAAATGAAGGGTAAGTGGCGGTGCCTTCAAACCTGCAGCACTCAAAGGCAGCATCAAGCACCTTAAGCAGCAAGCTGGCTAGGGGGAACGTCCAAATAGGGCTAATTCAAGAGACCTGGGTTCACGGAGGGGCGATTAAAGGACTTCAGAACCCATCGTACTATCTGGTATGTAATACTACGTGCGGCAGGCCACGGGCCGCCCTGATTTTCAGGAAAGATACTAATTATGCTCCCCTTCCACAGTTCGTCACCCAGGACCTAGTGGCAGCGGTCGTGGACGTACCAACGGGAGATGGCAAGAGGCAAATTGTATTTGCCTCAGCCTACTTTCCAGGGGACGAAGACAACCCACCACCAGAGGCAGTAAAGAACCTCACGGACTGGTGCCGCAGGAATCGGAAACATCTTATCATGGGCTGCGACGCTAATACGCACCACACAGTATGGGGCAGCTCAGATATCAACAACAGGGGTAAGTACCTTCTTGATTATGTATGCGCTAGCAGTCTAGACATCTTAAACAGGGGGAATAAAGCCACGTTTATAAACGCAATAAGGCAAGAGGTACTTGACTTGACCTTAGCCACAGCGTAAATTGATAAAAAATTGGCGTGTACTCTCAGAGTTCTCCATGTCGGACCATCAAACGATCGCGTTCGATATGGAAGCTGGGAGTACGGAAATAGCAGAGTGCAGAGTGCCACGAAAAACGGACTGGACATTATATAACGAGTGTCTATTGTCCGAACAATACAACATCGCTACCATAGAGGAATTAGAACAAGCCCCACTACACCTAAGCGATACCATCGTAGCAGCCTATGAGAAAAGCTGCCCGGTAAAGAAGGTAAACTTCTCGAGAAACGTTCCTTGGTGGAACAAGGAATTGGATCGACTCAGGACTTCCGCCCGGAAATCCTTCAACAGAGCCAAGAAAACAGGCAACTGGTCAGCCTAAAGACAGACTCTGACTGAATTCAATAAGCAACTGAGGGAGTCTAAACGAAAGGCCTGGAAGGCCTACTGCGAGGGGATCGACAATCTGACCCCAGCAAATAGACTCCGGAAGGTCCTATCAAAGGACCATACCAATGCGGTCGGCATCTTAAAACAAACTGACGGCAGTCACACCAAAGATCAACAGGAAAGTTTAGAGCTACTCCTAGGTACTCACTTTCCGGGATCAAAAGTAGTGACTAAAAACACAATTGCGGCTAGTACCGACTCAGTGGCTCACAGTTCCAACCGTGACAGCCGCTGCTTAGCGGGGAAAATATTCACGCTCAGCAAAATGACTTGGGCCATAAACAGCTTCAAGCCACATAAATCCCCAGGAATGGAAGGTATCTTCCCCGAGCTACTACAACGCGGCTTGGATGCAATTGCTCCAGGACTCAGGAAGATATATAAAGCAAGTTATGCACTAGGGTATATACCCCGGTTGTGGAGGGGGGCAAAAGTGGTATTTATACCTAAAGTGGGCAATAGGCCTCTAGATGAACCTAAATCATATCGACCCATCAGCCTAACCTCTTTTCTCCTAAAGGCTATGGAGATAATAATCGACGAGCACATAAACGGTGACTCACTTATAAGAACACCCTTAAATGCCAAGCAATTCGCATTTCAAGCTGGCAAATCCACCGTCGATGCTCTACATCACCTCGTCAAAGAGGATGAACGAGCCATCCTATACAAGGAAATAGCAATCGGAATATTTGTAGACATAGAGGGGGCCTCTGCAATAAAACGAGCGGCTATAAATAAAGGACTATATCCTTCCACAATAAGATGGGTGGAGGCAATGCTTCAAAGCTGATTAGTAACGGCTTCTCTAGCAGGATCCACAGTATCTATGACTGTAACAAAGGGGTGTCCTCAGGATTGTTTTGTCCCCTACACTATGGTCAATAGTGGTTGATGGACTCCTGGATGAACTGCATGGAAAGGGCTTTATAACCCAAGGCTACGCAGATGACATCGCCGTAATAATCAGGGGCAAGCATGAAGGAATACTTACAATCCTAATGCAAAAAGCACTGAATAGCATCAATAACTGGTGTGTTCGGGAAGGACTAAGTATCAACCCGAATAAAACGATCATAGTTCCATTCACGCGTAGGAGGAAGCTGCACATAAATGCTCCCTCGTTGAATGGAAGAGAGATAAATCTCTCCAACGAAGTAAAGTACATGGGTATAATTCTGGATACCAAACTGACTTGGAATCAGCATGTCGACAAAATCATGGCGAAGGCAACGATGTCGCTTTGGGCCTGTCGGCGGCTTATGGGAAAAACCTGGGGATTAAAGCCCAAGATCACGTATTAACTGTATAGAACGGCGGTGATACTTATTGTCACCTATGCTCCACTCGTGTGGTGGCCGAAGACCCAAAAACTAGACACGCAAAAGAAGCTGAGTAGGCTTCAACGTTTAGCATGTCTAAGCATCACAGGGGCCATGCAAACAACCCCAACCGCGGTAATGGAGGCAATCATTGGTCTCACACCGCTCCATCTAGTGGTACAAAATGAGGGACTTGTGCCAGCCCTCCGACTACACCAGAAGAAGAAAACACTGCCGGGGGACTGGACAGGACACTTAGAAATACTGCAACAAATCGACCCGGCCCTTCTGTCCAAACCGACGGACATTATGTCCAGGAAGATCGAATTCGAATTACCGTTTAAGGTGTCGATCGAGGACCCCAAAATGGCTTCGATGAGAGTCAAGGAGTTTGGACGAGGGATATCAGGCTGGTACACGGATGGTGCCAAGAATACCAGAGGTACTGGAATAGGCATTTATGGCCCTAACCAAAACCACAGGAGCGTCATGGCTCTGGGCACGGCGCCCACGATTTTGCAAGCAAAAACGATTGCAATTGATATGTGCGCCAGAGAATGCTTGGATAGGCACCTAAATGGCGCGCATATATACATCTGCTCAGACTACCAAGCCGCATTAAAGGCCGTTCGAGCCTATAGTCACGGCTCACGGACTGTCTGGGAATGTTCAAGATCCCTCTCGCAACTGGCGAAGAACAACTTGTTGACCCTCATGTGGGTTCCAGGGCACGGGGATATTAAAGGCAACGAAGTGGCCGATGAACTCGCAAAAAGAGGTGCAAATGCGACTCCTATAGGACCAGAGCCGTTTTGTGGACTCCCCATGGCGCATAGAAGAGAGATGGTGCAAAAATGGGAAGAGGACAGAAGACGTAAGCATTGGAACAATGTACCAGGTCTACGTCAATCAAGACGACTCCTGAAACTCGATCACAGCCACAAGGTGCTTGAACTCACAGGGAACGAGCTAAGAACTTTCACCGGACTCATGACAGGGCATTGTGCCCTCCGATACCATTTGTGGAAAAATGGGAAAAGAGAAAAGTGGAAACTGCAGATTGTGTGAATTGGCAGATGAAACTACCGAGCACATACTATGCACTTGTGTCGCGATTGCTCACAAGCGTCTTTCACACTTCGGCAGGGACCCATTATCCCAAGAAGAAGTGAGCATTATCAGCCCCAAGATAGTTACCAGGTTCATGGTGGACGTGGGACTGCTTGGGAAGTGATTGGTTAAGGGTAGAACAATAGATCTGTTAGGTCGCAGTTCACGAGAGGCTAACACACTTCACTAAAACCCTATTTAACCTATAACCTATATATAAACATGCAAAAGTAAAGGCAAACAATACTTACATTACTTGCTCAACATATAAGAATAAAGCCATGTGGCAAATAATTAATTCTAACAAAAATTACTTAAACTGTGATAGTAGCAGACATTGTGATATATCTCCAGATACTTTCAATAAATCATTCGTCAACTCAATATGTAATCTAGGCAATACAATACCGGCTGCACAAGATCCAATGCAATTATTCCAGAAAGTATACGATACAACATTTATTTTCAAAGATGTATCACAGATCCAGGTAAGAGAGGCTATAATTTTTCTTAAGAATTCAAAAAGTAAAGATATAAATGGGCTTTCAATTGATCTGTTAAAATGTTGCACCGATATTTTTATATCTCCTTTAACACATATAATTAATCACAGCTTTAAAATATCTACTTTTCCAAACGCCTTAAAAAAGTCAATAATTTTACCTATATATAAAAAAGGGGATATAAGCGAACCCATTAACTATAGACCTATTTCATTACTTCCTATGTTCTCAAAGGTATTTAAAAATTAATGTCGAAACAAATATACCATTATCTGGAATCAAACAACATTTTATCAAATTGTCAATTTGGTTTTAGGTCTGGTAAATCTACAGAGGACGCAGTGCTAGACTTAATAAACTCAATTCTACAGGCCTTTGAAGATCGTGAACATTGTATTGCAATCACCAGTTACTGATAAAAAAGCTTTTGCATTATGGTTTTGACGAAGCCAGCTCAAAATTGGTTAAGTCATACCTATACTATAGACAACAGCATGTGAGGGTGGGGGAGATAGTGTCATCCAAAATTACAGTAATTCATGGGGTACCACAAGGTTCCATATTAGGTCCTCTTTTATTCTTAATTTACATAAATGATTTTACATATCACCAGAATATTAGTAAAACTATACTATATGCGGATGACACTTCTTTAGTCACCAGACATGGTGATTTTAACGAGCTGGTGGACCGGAACCATAGTGCAAAAGTGCTTGCCAGTGATTGGTTCAACAGTAATAAACTTGTAGTAAATGAAAGTAAAATTGTTGACATGTTGTTCTCACTGCGTCCCTGTGAACAAAATTTTGAATTATTGATCAAATTTCTCGGTGTGAAAATTGATTCTTCTCTTACCTGGAAATTACATTGTGACTTACTAGCAAAAAACTCTGCTCTAACATATTTTTTTAATAAATCTATCCTATTCTATATCTGTAAATGTACTAAAGACCTCGTATTTTAGTACATGCCATTCATTAATTGCATATGGAATATTTGCATGGGGTCACACTTCAATTCGAGATAGAATCTTTAAATGACAAAGAAGAGCGGTTCTGATTCTTGTCAGAGCAAACTACAGAGATGACTGTAAACCGCTATTTAAATCACTGCAAATGACAACAACATCTCTTTATATATATAAATGCCTGCTTTATATAAAAAATCACAGTGAAGTATATAATAACATAACAGAAATTCATGATTATAACACCCGTCAAAAACATGATTATCACATTATATATACAACATCTTTATTAAAGGAACTTACATAGAATTTTGTTTATACATTTTGTTCTAGCTAATTACGGTTAGTACGTCACTGTCTGGGCTATTGACCATAGGTCTTTCTGCCCTATCAGAAAAAAATATTAAGAGGTAAAAGTTTGATGCTAGTTAAGTGAACTGTCCAGATGATGCGAGCTAATGAATTCGTGTATTGTGCTGGTTGGATGTTTGTATTTTGGAGGAATATTGGGATTTCGAGGGATACAGAATTAACTGATAAGGGCCAGGTTAAACGGTTTTGTTGCGAATTTTTCACCAATAGCTAGTGTACGTTGTATGATGGGAGTGATTTGTGTGGATTCGTATAACAATTCATTGGATGGATTATGGAGAGGATTGTTGGGGTGTCTTATTTTGGTAAGAGTTCGGAGTGACGATCTTTCGGCTACTTGGATATGATGTAAGGTAGAGGGGCGGCATTGGGTAAAAAGGATTGAGCCATAGTCTAATAGGGGCCGGCAAATTGATTTGTAAATACTAACGGCGGCCTTGGTCGAAATGAATTGGTTTTTGTATGTTAGGGCCCTAAAATGACGGGCCCTAGTTTTGACTTTGCCTTTGAGTGATTGGACATGAGGTTTAAAGGAAAGTTTTGAGTCAAATAGGATTCCGAGATATTTATATGTGTGGGATGGGGATATTTCGGTCTGATGGATTTTGATTTTAGGAGATGTTGGAGAAATTTTATGGAAAGACGACCAATTTTGTACTGATTCGAGGGATGTTTGAAGTGCGTTGATCGCAGAGGAAAGGGTTTCGTCATATGCAAATAAGGCAGTATCATCTGCAAAAAGGAGTGGATATATGGTAGGATTAAAGTGTGTAGGATTGGGATCCTATGTCGTAGGAGTATAGATTGTAAAGTAACGGGGAGAGTGGGGATCCTTGTGGAACACCTTGCTCAAGGTAAAATGGTGGGGATAGTGCTTGTCATGGAATTCATGGATTAGACTGATAAGATGCTTGGGAATATTTAAGAGGAAACATTTATAAAGCAGAACTCGATGCCACACTGAGTCAAACGCTTTTTTGATGTCGAGAAAAGCAATAGCGGACTTGTGACCTTCGAGGTACTTTGTTTGGATATTGGAAGTAAGGATGGTAAGTGGAAGTGTAGTTGATTTTTGTGGAAGGAAGCCAAATTGGTAATCGGGAATACATGTGCTATGGGATTTTAGGATTTTTTCTTTTAAAAGAGATTCGAATAGTTTACCTATTACAGGGAGACGGGTAATTGGTCTGATTACACCTTTTTTCCATTTATCAGGAAGGTATTGGTTATGGTAACAATAGGTAAGGATTTTCAGGATAAATTTATGGATTTTTTTTCGGGTAACTTTTTGAGGATGGAACGATAGATATTGTCATGACCTGGGAATGTATTTCTACCAGAATGCAATACGCTATAGTATTCTTCTTCACTTATAGTATCATCAATCGGGGGAGGAGTGGGGTAGAAGTTAAATGAATTATACCAGTTGTTAATTGTGTCATGGAGTTTACTGTCAAAGTTTATATTTACTGATTTCTTGAAACAATTATGAAAATGTCCTCCAAATGTTTTAGAAATTAACGTATCGTTCGTGATTGTAGCGTTTGTTGAAGTGTCTATAATGCTGTTAATATGGTCTGATTTTATATATTTTGTCAGTTTTTTATTACTATCCAGTATGTCTTGCCTTGGATGTCATTAATTTGTTTGCAAGTTTCTGTCCATTTTTCTCTTTTATATTCGCATATTAGTTTTCTTATGTCTCTATTTATTTCGTTATATTTTCCTCTCAGTGTTCGTTCGTGTTCGTCATTGAATTATAATAATGTCCCTGTACAGTTGTCGTTTGAATTTTATTAGTCGCAGAATAAATTTTGGGAGTGGATATTTGTAATATTGTTTTTGGGTTTTGGGAGTATGGAGCATAATGGAGTTAGCTAAAACGGAACGGAGATATTATAAGTGGGTCAATATTTTTTATATTGTCGAAATGCTCGGAAATGGTTTTTGCCACTTCTTCAATGTTGCAGTCCTGGTAGCAATAAATGAATTCTGGGGGGAGTGGTGTTGATTGGGATTAGGTATCTAGGTCAAATTGGATGGATAGGTGGTTGGAACAGAGATCTGGAATGAGAGTTATTTTGTGGATAAGATGACGGATATTGGAAGTACAGAGGAGTATATCGGGGGTGGTTGATTGATTTTCATTCATTACAAAGGTTGGTGGCGTGGGAATACGAACAAAATTGGAATTGGATAAGAATGTGGATTTTTTGACGGGATTTGGGTTTATTAATGTTGAAATCTCCAATGATAATAACATGATCATAAAGGGAATCTTTCGTAAATATTGTGTCGTCTATCGAGGAATAAGGATGGATGTAAACTAGGAACACGTGTAGAATGAAATGGGTAAAGCAGAGAGTGAAATGGAGGCATTCATTCAGAGGATTATTCATACGTGGGGAGTTTGCTTTACCAAAGGATATAGTAGGATGAAATGATGCTTGCGAACCTCCTCGTTGATTTTCGTTGAGAATTGTCGATGGAATTTGGATCGATTTCCAATTATTATAATTAAAAGGTTCCTTTGTTGTAGTCTCAACGAGGAGGTTTATAGGCACAGGATTGTTTGACAGGTAATGGGATATAAGATAGGATTTATTGCGGACTGAGTTGATGTTGGTGTACAGGAATCGTACATTAGCCATTGATAACAGTTATATGTGCAGTGTGGACTCCATCTTTTGGGGAAACATGAGGAATGATGTCGGGGAACTTTAAATCGAACATGACGATGAACATGCGGTTGTTTGTTATTATAACCAGATTTGTGCCAATTGGACACGTGTTAGTTCCTTGGCCGTGTTACAATAAAACGTGTGTCTGTATTGTGGTTGTTTAGCGGGGTTGTTTTGTGAGGTTGTGGTTGTTGTTGTAGTTGTTGTGTTGTTGGATGTTCGTGTGGATGTAGTGGGTTGTTGTGAGGATTGTATACGTTTACTTTGGTGAGTTACCTCTGTGGTCGATGCGGCAGATGTTTCCGAGTAATCGGTTCTCTGGCTAGTGCCTCGACAGACATTGAATGATACAAAAGTAATTTGCGTGTTACAAAATAGCAAGGCTATCAAAGCAACACTAGTTTGAACCTATTTCTAAGAAATGAATTTAGGTTGATGTAATTAGAAATAAATTAGCAAAAGTAATTAAATCATTCAACACTAAAGTTTATAACCATCTGCAAATACAACCATCTACCATTTAAAAAAATATTTGCCAAATTAGTCCTGGTATATAAGTTGCTTACATTGTTTATTCAATACTATTCTTATTTGTAATGTTTTTTGTTCTTGCTAGATCAATTGTGTTGGTCGTTACACACCATACATTATGTAATTTTCTTTGACGTATGTTAACACTTTGCTGTGTACTTGCATAAATAAATTATTATTATTATTAATAATAATAAAAAAAAACAGATACAGGAGTCTTATTAGCTGTTTACTCTTCTTTCATATCTTCAGTAGCTTTTATTGATAAAGTTAGTTTATCCCGTTATTGCATAGAATTGTTAATTACTCATAAAATTGTATATTATGGTATTATTGTGAATATCAGTCCGTCAATAACTCTTCAATAATATTCGCAATTACTAATGGTGGCCGAATTTAATATGACCGAGCTCTTCATTAATACCACTGCTAATATTCGTTAAAGGCGTTTATAAAAGTTTGCCTAAAATCTCTAGACCTACAACAAAGATTTGTTTTGAATTGATAGAAAGTCATTTCTAAATTTAGTATTTACTACAATAAGTTTTCCTACTGATGTACATAATCCTATTATAAATGAAGACAAATAGCATCCTGTATCTACAACAACGTTTTGTAGTCTTAGTAAGACTCATTGTTGTAGATTCACAAAATGTTTTCGTATTTTTAAATTATTATTTTCAAATAGTTTAAATAGCATTTCTTATAATTTCTAAAAAGTTAACTCTATTAAATTATTTGATGCACTTTCTAATCTTAACTGGGCTAACGCATTCTCTAGATGTTATATACGAGAGCCATCCGGAAAGTAGTACCCGTTTGAGAATATAAAAAACAACTAATAAGAAATAATAACGTTTTATTTGTAAAGAACATACCTTAAACTACTTGTCTACATAGTCACCTCGCAAATGTAAGTATTTGTAGTAACGCGTGATGCGTTTTTGTATCCCAGCTTTATATTGTCCGCCGCCATTGCATTGAAATACGTAATATATCTTTCCAGCCAAAAAGACCGTGAGTTTTCTAAACAGATGGTATTTTGAAGGAGCTAAGTCTGGACTATAGGGAGGTTCATCCGTATTGTCTGATGGCCATTCCGAACGCTCCAGCACAGAACAAACGACTCATCTATAATATTTTCTTCATAGATATCCTTTAAATGATGATAAATATTTCAATGTTGCATATTTTTTGAGATAAGAAATCTAATCGCAGCCGTAACTTCTCTTTCCTTCTCTGTTTCCTTAAACATTAGAAACAGTCACATAAACAAAACAGTCAATACGAGTAAGACATAACTTTGCACACAGACAGCTAAAATACAACTGAACATGTTAGCAGAGCTAGAGCTCCGCACGGTGCAAACGGGTAATACTTTCCTACTATCCCTTGTAAATACTGTTTGCAGGTTATTCTATAAAAAACTATACGTTGTATTCGATGACTGTGTACCCTGTTCTCATCAATCTACTAATAAATATTCCTTTTGGTTTTCACATATGGTAATAAAGTACATTAAATTTGAGAAGCCATATCGCATAAACACATAGAAATTTGACCACAAATTTTGGATAGACCATTTAGTTTTATAATTTTATTATTGATTATTGCGAAAAAACTTTTAAAATAATTATGATTTATTAAATGGGTTTTATTTAATTTTTGTAATTTCTACATAAAAATCGTTGTTTATAAAATAATAATTGGAAGGTGAGATAGTGTGCACCCCATCCTACATACACATATAAACTCAAGCTAAACGCAGCGTTAAAATTCTTTAACAGCAACACTAGAACTATTATTGTTTTTTTTTTTGTAGAAACCAAACAAGAAAGAGTGATTGAAAATGAAATGTATTAATAAATAAATAAATAATTGTTTTCTCTAGTAAGTGCATCTAAAATAAAGTCGAATCTTGTTATAGTTAAAAATTGAAATCTAGGATAGTGGCCACCCTAGATACACATATAATCTTAAGCCAATTTTTCATTTGCCTTTCTCTTAAAAACTCCAAAACGGATATTGGTATTGGTATTTTTGAATCAAATCTATTTCATTGACTCAAAGAACAAAAATAAAAAGTGGGTGGATGTTCTGTAATCCACGAGGATTTCATTTAATTAATAATTATTTATAACAATGGTTTGACTAATATTGGGTTCATTAAATTGTACAAGAATGATTAACTAAAAATAATCAATTATGAAATTATTATAGTTTATTAATTGTGTACGTTTGTTTTTACTTTGTGCCATTTTCCTACTAAAATTTTTTGATTATATAGGGTCCGCCAATAAGGGCGCGTGAACTTTAAAATTGAATAAAACAAGTTGTGTGTGAGGTAGAAACGAAATTTATTTTTCATTCGAAAGGGTATTCGACCCCATTAAGTATGGAAGATAACATCGTTCAAATGACCACCGCGGCTCCGTTTGGTAGCCCGGATCCGGGAGGTCCAATTTTCGATGACTCTGGAGCACATATCGGCCTCAATTTGAGCGATGGCGTTGCGTATGTTGACTTTGAGCCCCAGAGAAAAAAGTCTAAAGGGGTTAAATCGCACGATCTCGGTGGCCAGTTGATATCGCCTCCGCGCGAGATGACCATGTCCGGAAATCGCTCGTGCAGAATGTCCACTGTGGCATGGGCTGTGTGGCACGTGGCGCCGTCCTGCTGGAACCACATGTCGTCCGTGTCCATATCATCCAGTTTGGGCCAAAAGAAGTTGGTTATCATCGACCTGTAGCGCTCCCCATTGACGGTTATGGCCGCCCCAGCTTCGTTCTCGAAAAAGTACGGACCGATGATGCCGCCGGCCCAAAATCCACACCAAACAGTGACTTTCTGGGGATGCATTGCCACTTGGTGGACCTCGTGTGGGTTGTTCTCACTCCAAATGCGGCAATTTTGCTTGTTCACATACCCGTTCATCCAGAAATGAGCCTCGTCGCTGAAGATGATTTTTCGGCCAAAATGGGGGTCTGCTTCCAACTGCTCCAGAGCCCAGTCAGCGAACGCCCGACGCTGTCTGTGGTCGTTTATCTTGAGCTCCTGGGTCAATTGGATTTTGTACGGGTGCAGACCCAAATCCAGATGCAAAATTCTGCGAGTTGATGTCTCCGAAAAGCCAAGTTCCTGTGCACGACAAAAAATGGACTGCCTCGGGTTCTCGCGCACACTCTCACGGACAGCAGCGATATTTTCGTTCGATCGGGCGTTTCGTCGACGTGTCAGTGTTGGCTGGTTGTTTACTGAACCAGTCGACTCGAATTTGCCCACCAATCGACGGATAGTCGACTCTACAGGCCGATCATCGCGACCGTAAAATGGGCGAAGTGCGCGGAACGTTGCTCGAACTGATGACCCATTTTCGTAAAACAATTTAATAATTTGCACGTGCTGCTCGACACTCAAACTTGCCATGGTGATTTGCGGTTATATACTGAACAAATGACAGCAACTTTGACAGCTCTACCTCGAACAACATGGCCGCACCCTTCCGGCAAACTTCGCGCGTCCCTATTGGCGGACCCTTTACTATAGTAATTGAAGGTTGGAATAGTGAACAAACAAAAAAATAGAGAGATAATGATTGAAAAAAATATATATATGTAGAATTTTTTTATCTCTCAATTTTTTCTATATGATTTTCAGTGTGAACCAACCTTCCAACGATATAAAAATTTGAAAGCGATGTGAAAATTGGTTCGGATGTTCTCCAGCGGAAGCAACCATTCAAAGATGATGAGTGCAGTGGGCGTCCAAAAGAGGCTGTTACAGACGAAAATATCAAAGATTCCACAAACCTATTTTGAATGACCGTAAAGTTGATGGAGATAGCTGAGACTCTGAAGATATCAAAGGAACGTGTTGGTCATATCGTCATATGTTATACTATACATTTTATGTTATTTTGTTAAAAAGGAGTACAAAGATGTTAATAAATAATAATAATAATAAATATTTGGATATGCGAAAGCTCTGTACAAAGTGGGTGCTGCGTGAGCTCAAAGTCGGTCAAAAACAACAACGTGATAATTTAGAGCACCGTTTGAAACTGTTTAAGCGAAATAAAAAGGATATTTTGCGTCGGTATGTGACAATGGATGAAACATTAACCACATCTCAGAGACCAATCGCCAGTCAGCAACCAATCCAAACCAAAGCGAGGAAAAACACAACACAAGTCGGCTGGCAACTTTATGGCGTCTGTATTTTGGGATGCGCATGGTATATTTTTCATCGATTATCTTGAAAAGGGAAATAACAGTTAACAGCGACTATTATATTATTAAAAAGATGGCGACTATAAGTAATGATAGTGCTACTGATATTAATTTACACGCGGTAAATCCGGAAAATATAAAATTATGTGCATGTGGTTTCGTGGCCAAATCAGGTGTACAGTGCGTGTGCTGTGGAACACTTTATCACAGCAGTTGTGTACGAAAAATTAAAGTATGTTGTGGACTTAACCCCAACACGAAGTCTGCAGAGCTGACCGAAGAATACATCAATTTTGAAATGGAGGCTTATATCCATCTGAAAGACTTGGTGAAGGAGCTTAAAACCAATAATTCCCTTTTGCTGGAAAAAGTTCGTTGGTTGGAGACGGAAAATGAAAAATTGCGAAATGAAATTACAGTTTTCCCACCAAATTTGGTAGTAAACAATGGTGAAGTTAGCAACGGTGCAAAACTAGTCTCCGAACAATCAGATAAACCTGTTAATATGCCAAAATCACCCAGGCAACAAGCAAATAAGGCGAGTACTAGGTTAAGGGCTAACTCAAATAAAACTAAGGAATCAGTATTACCAGAGGCACAAACTACTAATCTGTCAAATAATAAACCTGAAGTTATTACGCTTAGGAAATACAAGACTGCAACTGCCGTAGAAAAATCACCAAACATATCGAGAAAATCCCAAGCACTAAATGTAAATAATAACAAGAAAGGGAATGTTATTAAAACTAATCCTGTTAGTGCAAATAGCATTGAAAATGAATTAATAATAAAAAGAGACAAGCCTCATCATAAACCACAAAATAAAACTATTGTGGGGACGGCCGATAACAATAACATTAAAATTCGAGCGGAACCGAAAAAATCGTGGCTCTTAATAAAACGAATACAAAATTGTTTTACAGAAAATTATATGCGCGACCATATAAAGGCTATCACAGGTGAAAACGATTTTATTTGCGATAAGATTCAATTAAACACATTCAGTTCGGCATTTAAGGTAGGAATCGATTTTAAGTCGTATCAAAAAATGACGGACTCAAATAATTGGCCCGAAGGAGTTATTCTCAGTCGTTATATTTTTCAACGGGCCAGTCGAAAATCAACCGAGCCATAAAAAAACGAGCAGAGTAATAAAACGCTCAATATATTTTATACAAATATACAGAGTATTCGCAACAAAATAAATGAATTCGAAGCATTTTTAAAAAGTAATAACGATATATTTGATGCAATATGTTTATGTGAGCACTGGCTAACTCAAGATGAAATAGATTATCTCCGAATTGAAAATTTCGTGTTAGGATCGCATTTCACCAGGAAAGATTACATCCATGGAGGAGTTGTGCAACTATTAAAGTGTAATGTGTCGTGTATACACATATATTATGTGCTTCTACTCTTTCACGAGAAAAAGACTGTGAAATAGCGTCCACTCTGTTGCCAGATCATGATTTAATTTTAATTACGGTGTATCGTTCGCCATCCGGAAATTTTACTAATTTTATTCATATTTTAAGTAATCTTTTGGATAGCTTAAATACACAGAGATACATAATCCTTGCCGGCGATTTTAATGTAAAATTTCAGAGTAAGGACCCTCAAGCAATTTATTTATGTGATGTATTGTCCTCCTATGGTTTGTATAGTACTGTTACCTTTAATACAAGGAGGGGAAATTGTTTAGATAATGTGTTTTCGAACATAACAGAAACTGAAATATGCGTCACGCCTCTGGATTCTTATTTATCGGACCACATTGGGTTACACATAACCCTAACAACTCGTATAGTCTGCAGAGGTACTAAAACCCATATTCTAAGGCCAATCACAGAGTCGGGTAAACATGAACTGTATAACTTGCTTTCTGTTTGTGATTTCAGTTTTATTGAGGATTCTTCTATAGAAATTGAAAGTAAATTCGACAAATTAATTAACATTCTTCGCTGCAGCATGCTTACCTGTTTCCCTGAAAGAATAGTAAAATTAAAAAACAACAACATCATGTGGTTCAATAACTCATTGAAACAAATGCGAAATACTCTTGCATTATTAAAAGAAGCAAGCAATAGAATATATGATATCAAACCTACTTACTTAAAATATAAACATAAATACAAGGTTGCTCTAAAAACAGCCAGAGTAAATGCAAATGAGAATTATATAAATAAGTCCAATAATTGCCCAAAGGCTTTATGGTCATTAATAAAAGGGAAAAAATTAATACCACTGATAACATTAACAGTGATATTTCGGCAAATGATTTTAATGTGTTTTTTAGTACCATTGCTGATAACTTACTAAGTAAATTACCAACGTGTAACAAAGACCCTATAGACTTCTTAAATACATCATCGAATAACATTTTAATTTATCTTAAAATATCTGAAGTCAGTCCGGCTGAGGTGAGAAGTATAGTCAAATCTTTAAAGAGCTCACAATCTCGTGATATTTATGGTTTGTCGACAAACATAATAAAATACATTATTGATGTGATAAATTTGCCTCTCACAAAGCTTATCAATAGATGTATACAATCTTCAACTTTTCCAAGCTGTTTAAAAATCGGAAGTGTCATTCCTATTTATAAAAAAGGGGACGACACCGACTTAAATAATTACCAGCCAATCTCGCTCCTACCAATAGTGTCCAAAATTATTGAAAAAATAATATTTAATCAAATTATTAGTTTTTGCGAGAGGAACGAGATACTACACAGTGATCAGTTTGGCTTTCGCAAAGGACTATCAACTACGGACGCAGTCAATGCGTTGGTCGAAGAGATCTTACAAGGGTTTCATACTAAATCATATACGTTGGCCTCCTTTTTCGACCTAAGCAAGGCATTTGACTGTGTGTCTCATGAGGTTCTATTGCGAAAGCTATACTATTATAATTTCCACCCAACAGCATGTCGACTTGTCGGTTCATTTTTAATGTACAGAAAACAGCGAGTATTATTTAATAATAATATATCATTTGAAACACACGTTGCCCATGGGGTACCGCAAGGGTCCATTCTCGGCCCATTGCTGTTTCTCGACTTGTATTAATAAGTCATTTGATTTAGAGTCCGCAAAAGTAGAGAGCGACAGGATTAATGACTCTATATTTGAGTGGTTTACCGCTAACAAACTGACTCTTAATGCAAGCAAAACACAAAAAGTGATTTTTACTTTGAAAAATATGGGTGAGACAATAAATGCTACCACAAAATGTTTGGGTCTCCATTTAGATTCAAAGTTGGATTGGAACTCCCATGGGGAATTCTTATCCATTAAACTCTGTAGAGTGGTATTTTTGCTAAGAAGTCTCACAAACTCTCTACCGAAAAAGGCAGTAAAATCAGCGTATTACTCGCTATTTCATAGCCACTTAACATACGGTGTTCTAACATGGGGTCACTCATCAATACTTAGCCGAATATTTGCTATTCAGCGCCGAGCAGTTCGAGTCGTATCGAGTTTAGGATATCGGGACGATTGTAGACAAACTTTTGTAAATCTAAATATTCTTACATTACCCGGAATATACATTATGGAATGTCTTAAATATGTTCGAAAACACATTACTACATACAAAATAAATGCGGAAACGCACACATATGAGACACGAAATGGTCATTTAATTTGTACTTCATACCAGCGCATTTCAAGGTGTAGGAATGGTATTAATTATTATGGACCTCAACTATTTAATCAACTGCCCATGGAAATAAAATCGAGCACGGATTATGTGTTTAATATACAAATCAAAAAGTATCTTTTGAGGAAATCATTTTATAGTATAGATGAATTTAAGATAACATAGTTTTAATATAATTTAGTTTAGTTATAGTTAATTTTAATATTCGACCATTTTCTTAATATATTTTATTTTAATTTATTATTTGTGTGATTTTATGCTCAAGACTACTTTTTATTTTCTTTTCGCTTAAACTGCTTCTGTTTTACCACGTGTTTTATTATTATGTTTTATTATTATGACTCATATATTACCACTATTTTAATGTGTTTTTGTGTTTGTTTTATATATATTTCTTTTAATTCAATTTTGTTTATACGATTCTTATTGTTTTACTTGTATTTTTTTTTCTTAGTATATAATTTTAACTATTATTTGAATTCTCTTTTAAATTGTTTATTTTGTACACATTTTTCGCCTTTTAATTTGTTTTCATTGATACACAATTTGTACTGTTATCTCTCTCTGTTTTATTTATTATTATTAAGAATATGTTTACTGGATCGCATAAATATTTGACTTGTGTAACCTGTATTTGGAATAGCACCAATAAATACTATTACTATAGCATTGCTGGAGCATTTGAAGGATGAAATCGTAAAAAACGGACCCATTTGAAGAAAAAAAGGGTTGTCACAAGTCGATCAAAACCATGATCAAACTCAATAAATTGGGCTACGAATTGCTTCTCCAACCACCGTATTCTCCAGATTTGCTCCCTAGCGACTATTTCCTCTTTGCAGACCTTAAGAGAATACTCACTAGAAAGAAATTAGCATCAATGAAGGAGTAATCGCCGAAACAGAGGCTAACGATAAATCATACTACAAAAGTGGTATCGAAAAGTTGGAAGATCGCCATGATTAGTCTATCGCTCTTGAAGGCGATTGAAATTGAATTTTGCTTAAAAATGCTTTTTTCTTAAAAATGATATGAACTTCTGAGCCTATTCGTTATGAAGGGTAACTCTCCAGTTCTTTAACATTAATAAAGGATAATCATTGGATAGATTAGAGTAAAAAAAACTAGTAAATATTGGTTTTCTCTAGTTAATGCATACAAAATAAAGTCAAACAGAAAGGAATTTAAGGATAGTGTAGTGGTCACCCACCACACTAGATATACATATAACTCTAAGCTAATTTTACACTTGTTTTTCTCTTAAAAAAGCCTCAAAATAAATAGTAGTATTGGTTTTTATGACAGTGACTAAATAAAAAAAAAAGTGTAGATTCGGTGGATGTCCTGCACTACCAACCACAAAACCATACAAGAGGATTTAATTACACTAACGCTTATTGATAACTTTTCTGACCTTTGCTTTTTTGTATATTAAAAAAAAGTATGGTTGACTTTTAACCATCGACGTGTTTAGTTTGCATATTGGACGTTAGGATGGAGAGGAATTGTGGTAGAATTTTTGGGAAGAAAACCAAACTAATAATCAGAAATGGATTTAATTAAAATATGTAGGCGTTTTTGTTTGATGAGGAATTCAAAGAATTTTCTAATTACAGGAAGGAGTGTAATAGGACGGAAGCTAGAAATACATATGGGATCGTTTCCAGGTTTTGGGATACAAATAATTTATTCGATTTTTCCATTCGTGAGGGGACTATTGTTCGGAGAAGCAGTACATCAAAATTTTTAAAACAAACATGTGTATTTCATGGGGGAGTTTTTAAGGATTGATCTGGGGATTTTATCATGACCTGGAGAGGAATTTTTACTAGAGTATAAAATTGAACTTGAAAAACAGTGTATAGCTTAGCACTATGATATCGCAGCTCACCTTTGGGGTTACTGTAGAACCTCGTTAATCGACAAACTCTAGCGTACGCAAAACGTTGTTCTAAGGCGCGTACTGAATGCTTCACAATACGCAGATTCAAAGTCAAGCAACAATCCTGAAGTAGATGATAATCCCCCTTCCGGAATACACTTCGAGGGAGCGCGGTACACAGGACGACCGGAATCCAAAAATCTTAGTGATCATTTCGCTTGAAATCAAACTAGAGAAGACTTTTTTTACTAATCACAACAGCTATCGCGAAGTCAGTAGAAGTTAGGCACTACCCTACTGTAAGGGTGGCCATGATGGATTTCCTTTCCTCTTTAAAAAAAAAACGTTTCCCTACGCTACGTTGATGAGAACCAAGTGCGCTACGCTAACGAGATCCAAAATATAATTATATTGTTTTATAGAAATCGAAGATGATTTATTGAATGATTTAGCAAATATTACTATTTTACTCAAAATAGGATTTACTGTTTAACAACATGCGCCATGAGAAGTAAACAATTTTGAACACTTCAGCCAAAATTATTGCGCTCTATAATTTTCTATTATTGTTACATATTGACGTAATAAAACAATTTTTGGTCACATTTGGAAAGAATTTATGTCACAAATTTGTGTTCTTCCACTGATACTGATTATTTTAATGAAATGGAGACTCTTTTGGGAATTTTTCTTAAATAATTGGCCAAACGTTACTATTTTGTAGAAACAATGAGGTGTGTCACGTGACAAGATGTGCGATGACTTTTAGACAAAGACTGGCCAGTTACCAAGTAAAAATTACTTACTTACTCACTAATAATTTTAAAGATTGGTGTAATAAATTAAAATTTTTGGATTGAAATATTACCATAAGAGTACCATTGTCTAAACTATTGTCTAAACGTTGCACTAAGTCTCTAGAGACAATAGATGGCACCCTTATGGTCATATCTTAATCGATTGTTACCCCAAATGCGCTACTCTGATGAGATCCAAAATAGATCGAAACTGGTCCGTAGCATAACAATAGTTAATACAAATGTTGGGCTTCTTCTACTTTTTCTTTATTGGGGAAGTGTTAGTACCCCGCATTCATGGAGGGGGGGCATCGGTGGAACTGTTTATATTACTTCGCCCTCCTCCTTATTACATTTATATTTATATGGCTATCTTACTTTGCTATCTTACTATCTTACGTGCTACTATTAATACTACCTTTTTCAAAATTGTGGAGCGGTGTCCTTAAAGAGAAAAATATTTAAATGCTGCCATCTACACCGCGTTCCACATCGCCTCTTCTTCAAGCATCCGTGGAACCAGGGGGTCTACAGCCACTTCCCCTCTTTGCCCTAACCGCTCTTCCCTCGTGGGCACCAGATATACGTATTTGCACGCGTCATCTCTATACGGTGCAAGTAGGCCATGAAGCAGCCGTGCCTTGAAAAACTACGTCAGGTGGTAGGATAGTTGATCGTGACGCCTATATACCCAAGGCCCCAGAACTGGAATAAGGCGACAGGTGCTCCCTCACTCCACATGGTTTCTCACCTCTTCATGACACGTTTTCCGGCTTCCTGCTTCTCGGTACTCCTGGGGGTGCCGCTTCGCACTGCTACATACACCTAGTTGTCCTTAGCTTCAGGTCTGCCAGGGCGAAGTATGTCAAGACCTCCGCCACAATCAAAGGGATAGTGCGGTACCCCCTCATCACGATACCACCGCCGTTGTCGCATATATCAATTTTTGAGGAACCATTCCGAGGAAACGTGTCTCATACATGCATGTTTACTAGCAACCTTAAGATAGCCTTTGATACCCGGGCAGCAGCGAAGGTACTAGTGGGTGCCACCTGCACCTCGTGGCTGCCTATCCGAAGGTGCCCTACGCGTCGTCTGGAGAGCCACACTGCCCCGGTCTTCTCCGCAGCTACCTCGAGTTCTGCTGCCCTCATTCCAGGTACAGCTATGGTCGGTCGCCTCCTCCGCCAGCTTTACGTCATCCACCATGTTCCTATGCCTTATCAACAGTACGGTATCATCGGCGAAACATACGATGTAGACACCCTCCGGGAAGGGCAGGTACCGAGAACCCTGCAGGTCGCTGACCATGCTTCCGATAGCTTACTATGATGGTTACGAGGTAGTTTAGTGCACCAAATTACCTTGTCTTCTTCCACTTTTATGTATTTTATTATATGAATAATGATGATATCTTATAAAAAAAAATTGTCTCCAACCGGGGGTATATAATAACAAAGTGCACCACGACTGTTTTTAGCACTGTAAGAATTGTTATGACCTACAATTTTTGGCAGATTTTCGCACACAGAAACAATGAGTTTTATTCATACATACATATTTATTGGCAAATTTATACACGATTTTAACTTAAAAATAATGTTAGTGATTTAATTTGCTAAAAGGCCATCGACCAGAGGTATTTCTGCCTAGTTTTGTCAGTCATATTGCATCAGTCGTTAATGATTAGGTAGATTAAAAGATGAAATGAATTCATCTATGGTTAAAGGTGTGTATTTTTTTTAATTTAAGGCTTTTATTGAGGTTTCTAGTAAAACAGTATAGGGATAATATGTCGAGGTTGAATGGACTTTTCACCAATTTTGTGCTTAGATATAGAAGCCGTTCTTCGATGGGAATAACTAAAGTAGAATCATCTGGTTAGAAGAATTACAATCGCCAAAATTTGCTTTGTTTTGAAAGCCATGGCAGATGATGATAAACAAAAAATCAGTAATCCGATTATTTTGAAGATGATTAAAAAACTCATCATTTGAATATTTCCACTATGCATGAAAAGCCAAATAAGAAATTAAGGCAATTAGATTACCTTGAAAACAGTTCAAACTCCCACTCTTGTATTACATTGTTAAAACTTTGTAGAAACAATTACTTGGTTAGAAAGAATCATTTTGAGTCAATCAGAAACAATTTGAGCAGCAAGAACTTAAAATATGTACTCAAAACTTTAATTTAACCACTTTTTGGTTTGGAAATAAAAATTTGGACATTAATGAAAATTAAAAAAAAAAATAGTCTCAAGATTCTAAATTTGAGCAACTAGGTAAATTTCAAAACCAAAACTTCCAAAAAGGTACTTCGAAATGATACAGTCAATCCATACAAAATACAAAAAAAAAGATTGTAGGAATCGAATTAATTTGTTAATTACCTTTTAAAATTGCTTTGTAAATTTCCATTTTCCTCCCTAATCAATTATCACCTTTATTAATTTTTAGAAAAATATAACGATTTTTTTACATTGATGACAAATGACGTTCTTCTATTTTTTTAAATTTTGGTATGTGCTAAAATCATTTTACTAATTTCTTGTTTAGAAACGAAGGTTTGGCCAGGAATATAACATTTGAATATCACCAATAGCCTCAGGTTGTATGATAAATATATCTGAGCAACTAGATAATCCTGAAAATAAAATGGACAAAAAGTTCTCCGAAGTTATTAATTAGCGATCTTTAAATTTGGTAAACAATTAATTAATCTTCTGTTTAGAAGCTTGGAAATAAAGATAAAATCACAATAATCCTAAAATAGCAATGATGCAAATAAGATGAATTTAATACTACGTGGTAATCCATACTTACACTGAATTAAAAAGTTTACTATGATTTAACCACAAATAATAATTATTTGTGGTTAAAACATAGTGAATTTTTCAATTCAGTGTAAGATGAATTTAAGTAACCAAATAGACTATTAGAGTTAGCTTCAATTGGTTAAGAAGTTGGTCAAAAACTATTTAAAAAATCATCTGGGTTATCTAATTAATTAATTTGTTTTATGACCTTAAAAACTACTTCTATCTATGGTGATTAAATTGATCTTCGATTTTCTCACAACCCTATTATAAAACAAGTTAGAGTTTTCTAATTATAGATGCCGCTTATTAAATGATTCCGCGAACAGGAGCAGCTTTTAATGCCAGTTTTGGTCAAAACAGCAATTACCTGCTAATAGGTAAATTATGCAAAACGCTTAATTAATTAGTGATAATTTATTATTGTTTCTTATATAACGTGTGAGTTTGGTAACAATTACATTACAATATTTCCTGCAGCATCTTCTAAATGTCACACCGTGGCATATTCGTGTAAATTTCTCCTTAGACGACTCAAGGGTAGCGGTATAATTAATTTGGATGGAAGGCCAGGCGGTTCTAATTACATTTTTTGAGTAAAAAGAATCACGTAAACGTTAATATCAAATAGATTTGCCACTTGTCAAACGCGAAATTGCCGGCCAGCCTTGAACTATACTAAATCACTTATGGGCGATACTTTCCGAAAACCTTTGCGGACGGTAATTGCCCGCAGTGGTGCAACATTCGTCTCGAACTGGACGGTCAACTAATCGTATCAACAAATTTATGTAAATTATAATCGCTCCAAATATGAGTCACGCATTTCCTGAATTCGGCCACAATGATTTGCACAATTCTCCACTTCTCCTAATGTGTTTAAATGAACTATTACATGCAAATGAAATTTAATTATCCCAAATGGTTTCCCATTTCATCGGGGGTTTTCATGATATTAAAGTTAAGTGATTAACTGATTACCCGCCCTCTTGGTCATCATGCTAAAAACAATTCAAGGTTGATCATCGCTTTGTCCCGCCTAGGAAAAAATATTATATTAATATCAGTGAGTGTGTAAAATTATTCATATGTTTTTTTAATTCAATCAAATTTTCAGAAAATGTTTTATTCCTATTTAGAATGAAGATTAATCAAGTTTAAAATATTGAAATGATTAACAGTTCTGAAATTCAAAAAATTGATATATTGGTTTATTCAGAATCAATAATAAGCAGAAGTATAAATATATATCAAGAACTAAAGGTTAAAAATTAGATTGGTTTACCGCAGCTGAAATAGGTTACTGTGTTTATGCAGATGTAGCGACTTCTAGTCAAATGATTCACTTTCGGTGGTCCAAAATAATTCGAGATTTTTTTTCTGGTCGTCTAAAATAGCCCGTGTTGTAAAAGAAATATGCTCCGTTCTTCGTTTCTAATAAGCACATTTTAGACTATCGGAAGTTAATTGTCGTTCAACCTTAAGTAACATTTGCTGAATCTTTACGAGAGTTGCCTCATAATCTTTGTACATAGGTTTATTACTTTTCAAAATATTCTCCATGATGATCAATATAGTCAATATATTTTTGCGTGCACTTGAACCAATCCAAAACATGAATTTTGAAGACATTAACCGCTTCTTAGGGCATTGATAAGCGTTGAGCTTGTAATTTATTTTTGATTTGCGGAAATAAAAAGAAGTCATTGGATGCCAAATCCTGGTTGTACTGCGGATGACCCATTGATTCGACTTTTTAGTTTTCAAAAAATTTCTTGTTGCTGTAGGAAACATCAAACTGCAATGCTCACCACACAAAACACTTGCTGCGGTATCATAGGAACTGAAATCCAAAGATGATACATTGGCTGTACATTAGTAAGACCCATTATTGCATATGATTGGATCATGACTAAACAAGCAACGGCACAAAAGAAGCTTCAAACCCTTCAGAAAATGCCCTGTCCAGGTATCACGGGGGATATGCACACCACCCCTTCTATAGCAATGGAAGCTTCACTAAACCTACCTCCCCTGCATGAACAAATCAGAACAGAAGGTCCCAGGATTCAAATTTGATTTTGTATCGCTTTTTGAAGTGATCAAAAACGGAAGCGAGCTCCGGTCCGGCATAGGCATTAGTCTCACAGGCTGAAACAATAACCTTGGAATGATGTCCTCAAATTTATTAGAAATAACATCAAAGTATATACATTCAATTCCAAAACTACTTGGAACTATAAACAAACTCTGAACGAATTAGTCAAGGCAACAAGCTCATTCTAATGTGGATACCACGCAAGTATAATAGGCAACGAACATTCCGATGTACTTGTCAGGGAAGGAGCTGCGACTACGAAAATTGGACCAAAGCCTATATGTGAGCTATCAAAAGCACAAGGGCGTGATCCAAGAGTGGGGAATAGTGCAAAACAGGGAACTGGATAAATACACCGGGTCAGAGACAATCCAAAATATTTATTGACCTCTCGCCAAGCAGAGCTAAAAGCTCTGACTCTTTCACAAAAGGTGAGATAAGGTTGGTTACTGGTCTCCTTATAAGACATTGCCCAGTAAAGTACCATCTTCACAAGATATTTAAAGTGGACAACAGCACTTGTAGACTACTATGTTGATTGACAGAGCATATCCTATGCATGCGTGTAGCATTGGCTACCACCAGATTAGCACTAACCGGAGAAATGGCGATAAAGCCAGAACGGAACCTAACCAAGAAAGGAACTTTATCAAATGATAAATAAAACTTACTTTGTTAATATCACACACGGAATTTATTTCGTAACTATAGTTTCAACCTTACAAGGCCATTATCAAACGTACAATATGGCCTTGTAAGGTTGAAACTATAGTTACGAAATAAATTCCGTGTGTGATATTAACAAAGTAAGTTTTATTTATCATTTAATACAGTTCCTGATTCAATATGTATCACAAAGTTATGGCTTCAAGCATCCAACATACTAACCAAGAAAATTTAATTCTTGAAAACATACATACATAGTATATAACCAGGTCGCAGTGCTGTAAATTTTATTGTTGTTTATTTTAGAATTAGAATATTTTATTGACAGTTCTTAAAAGTTATTAGTCTTTCATTAAGTGTAAAGTATTACTAAGTAATACTAAGTAATAGTACTTAGTTTGATAATGATTACAGTGTAGTCGAAAATAGTCACTGAAAATAAAGTTTAAGGTGGTATAAAAAAGTAAGGTGTTTTCTTTATTCTTAATATTGAAATGTACCACGAAGTGAACGCCGTTAAGATCCAGGAATTTTTGGTGATTGTGATATATACAAACGGACTACACAAGAACGATTTCTTTATATAGTTGTTAATATTATTAGACTTTGTCCAAAAGAAAAAACTACCTTTAATAATTGTCGGGGACTTTAATATTAACGTACTAAAACAAAGCAATGACAAGACGACTTTTAATAATATAGTCTCTTCGTTTGGACTAGAACCGTCAATAAATGAACCAACTAGAGGAAAAGTTGTCTAGACAATGTAATTACAAACTACAATAGTTGTAGTGTTAAAGTTGTAAATGTAGGTTTATTTAATCATGAGGCACAAGTTGTAAGTATTAAAATGTCACTCATCTAAACAAAAGTCAGGAAAAATATTGCCTAATAAATGAAGACAAAATTAATTTGTTCTGCAACAAATTAAAAAAGGAAAATTGAGAAATCCTATAGTCCGATCACGATATTGACCGCCAGTTTGTTAACTTCCTGTCCACCTTTTTACACTATTTTCATGCATCTTTTCCAATAATAACTAGAAACACTCCAAAGAAAACATTGACATTCAACACAAAAGAAATTGCCGATTTAAAAAATAAAATATCAATTCTTAGCACTATATTACCGTAAGCACCCGAAGTAAACACTACCTTAAAAAATTACAAAAAACAATATGACTACTAAGAGCTGAAAGAATGCGTTACAATGAACAGCAAATAATGTTTGCCGATAACAAAACAAAGGCATCATGGAGAATAGTAAAATCAATATCGGGAAAAGCCTAAAAAAAAAACATTTGATTACGACGAAATTGATATACAAAATAAAGCAAACACATTTAATACTTACTTTGCAGAAAAAAAGCAAAAAACTAGTTGAAAATTTACCATCATTATCTTTGAAACATAACATTACCATGAATAATAAAAGCTTTTCTCTGCTTATAATTACACCACAAGAACTAATAAATTTCGCGTTGCATATGAACAATAAAAAAAAGCGCAGGCATAGATAATATTTTAAATTACCTTTTAAGGAAATGTAATCATTTAATATCAGAGCCGTTAACATTTTTAACTAATAGATCATTCGAGGAGGGTATTGTTCCTTAAGTACTCAAATATGGCTTAATAAGGCCACTGCACATAAAAGGCGACACGGAAAATGTACGAAATTTTAAACCCATTGCAATGCTTTCATCTTTCTCAAAACGAATGGAATCTATAGTTACAGAAAAACTAACAAATTTTGTTTTGCAAAACAAGCTATTAAATGAAAGACAATATGATTATATTTCCAAAAAGAACATTGGTTTGTCACAATATAAATTGTTACAATATACATTTCCGAAAGCCTGGAATCCGGCTGCCTAGTCAATAGGACAGGAATCATTTTGTGGAACTAAAAACTAATGGGCAAAAGGTTAGGTCTGATACGCTTACGATCAATGCAGGTGTCATCCAAGGGAGCGTTCTAGGTCCAATATTATTCATAATTTATACTAACGACCTCCTTTCATTGGATATATGCAGAAAACATTATTCAAGTGGTTTCGCAGATGACTTCAATGCAGTAATAACGGTCAAATATGTCAACTTTGAAAATTGAAATAAATTATTTTTTACAAAAAACGGAGACTTGGTTCCTTCAAAACCAACTGATACTAAATTCAGAAAAAACCACCTACGTCTATTTTATAACGAACAGAGGCAAAATGCATGATGAAGTCACACTGGCAAATGGGAGACACTTAACCTTCAGTAAAAATGTCAAATTCTTAGGATTGTCCATTAACAATCAACTAAATTGGACTGAACATATAAAAATTCTCTGCAGAAAACTAAGTACCCAGTGTTACAATTTAAGAACCTTGAAAGGGAATGTGTCGAAATATGTACTAGTAAATGTTTACCACGATAATTTCTTATCTATACTTCGTTTTGGGATGATTCATTGGGGAAGCGGTCACACAGAAGAGTTTCTTTAAATTCAAAAACGTGCGCTACGATTAATTTTAGGACTGAAATATGCAGAGTCGTGCAGAAACAAATTCCAATCGAATAATTTTCTTGCAGTTACAGAAATTTATGTATATGAATGTGTTATATTCTGTTTCAAAAATAAACACTTATTCGTCAGCAACGATTACAGGAAAAACGCAAGGCGTTTAGACCTACTCTATCCGAAGCACAGACTTGAGCAAAGTGAAAAATGTGCATACTATGCATGCATAAAATTTTACAACTTGCTGCCACATGATATAAAAACTATAGGTAATCTGAAAAGCTTCAAAAAGAATTATATGAATTTATCAAATGTCTTACTCTGTAAATGAATTTTTGTTAAAAGCAAGCGCTTAATTTAAGATTATTTTTGAGTATATTACACTATTTTATTTTCCTTCATGGCCAATTTATGTATTGTATTGACGTATTCTAGGATCATACTTCATTGTAATTTTGATTTCCTGAATAAACATTTTTATTATTATTATTACTCAGTGACAGGTAGGAATTTTTTGACCAAACTTGGCAAAAGCCTTTAACTCTTAAACAATAGCAATTGATTCAAATTTCATTCATATGGATCAAGTGATAATGACTTATTTGAAAGATCTTTCAGTGTTTTCTAAGCTGTTCGCTTTTCATCATTTGTTTTGAAAGTGTTATTATGGTTAGCTGAAAAGGTCATCCTGTAACCCTTCGAACGGTTTACCGCAGAATTAGAATTTTTGTCTTATAATCCTATCGGCCATAATTTTGAGAAATTTTTGAATAAATCTACCAATGTTAAGTTAAATTAAGGTTAAAGTATGACTTATAGTGACGCCACTACTGCCATTGTTAGTGCAAAGCTAATAAGAATCGAAACATTTGAAAAACCGCGAACAATAATGGATGTTGCCATCAACACTGCAGAAAAATATATTGAGAAGACGTTAATGATGTCTTCTCCATCCAACCATCTTATTTTTATAAGAGATGAGTTGAATAAATCCTAATTCAACTATCCAACAAATAGATTTTAATGTATATTCTTCACCTGAAGAAGCCACAGTGTGGCGAAACAATTGTAGCGAGTTAAATAAAAATTTTAGTTACATGTTTTGATAAATTAATTTTTTGGAAAGTATAGTGTTGAAATATTTCCAAAAATGCAGTAAAAATTTCAAAAGCTGTGGATGTGTTCATTACTTAAGATATTTTTCTATTATAGAAACAGGGACAGGTAAATACCATATGCAAAATATCCACAAATATAAATATCCAAAAAAATACTAAGCAATAATCAAATTTTAGATTTTTTAGCAATGAATATATCAATCGAACAAGTTAGGAGCAATAGTGTGACCGACAATTGATCTACTGATCGTTACGTGGAAACACCAATTTTTGCCAAAATTATGACACGAAACAAATTTAGGCAAATAATACAATCATTTTTCCCACGCATCCTTAGCAAGTTAAATTTTTAAAGTTGAACCCATACAATATTTTATAGATAAATTTAATAAAATCTACAAACCGAAACAAATCTTTCTCCGGATGAAGTTATGAAAGGGTTCATTAAGTTTTTGTTAATAAAACCCAGAAAAGATTGATGAATTAAAACTAGTCGGAGTAAATAAACAAGTGAAATCATACCAAGTGTTTTAATTCAACAATCAAATTAATATAAAAGTGTTTCACCACGAGTTAAGTGAGAAATTAATTCATCATTTACCCGGAAAAGATTATAACAACCGATTAACTAGTGAGAATATTGTTATAGTCAGACACAGAATATATATTTAATTTTAAATTATACAATGAAGAAAATTCGTAAAATCTTGCCACAGAGTTTTTAATGGTTGTGAAAATATTTTATTGATCATATTTACATTGACAATTATTAAAGATAATGGTTGCGACCGTTACTACGTGGTAATCCATACTTACACTGAATTGAAAAATTCACAAATAATTATTTGTGGTTAAAACATAGTGGATTTTTCAATTCAGTGTTGACAATTATTATTCAGAGTGTTTAATAAATATACGGAAAAAATTCAAAAGGTTATTCCCTGAGCTATTCTAATATATTGTCGTTTGATGATTTTTGAAACCCCGCTTTGTTTGTAAGAGCGAACAAAAGTTACATCAAAACCATTTTAGAATTTTTAAAATTATTAATGTAGTCGAAATAAAAGAATGGCACACTATACACGGTTTACTAAGTATTTTTTTTAAATTCGTTGGTAACAACATTCTAATTACTAAGAATTTGTTGAGACTGAGTGTCGTTTGGTTGTTTGAGGTTTATTTTCTTTATTTAATAGTTAAACTTTTGCTAATGAAGTCCTTTATCATGTATCGCAAGAACATATAGATGACTGAAATATATTTCATTTATGGAATTCCTGGTGGTAAATTATTACAAGCTAGGCAGTTGTAGGTTGAACCATTTCCTGTCCACTACAATCCTCATAGAAAAACTTTTTAAAGTATTTATCAACGTTTTAATGAAACAGGCACATTGGAACGAAGTGGAGCACCAGGACTAATGATAGTGAGAACGGTAGAAGTGGAAGAGAATGTGCTGGGCATGATAGAGGAATATCCAGGTACTTCTACTTGAAAAAATGCAAATACTTTGAATGTAAATAAATGGGAATGTTTGGAAATTTTTAGAGACTTTTTGTTGAACCTATATCACATACAACACATTCAGGCACTTCTTTCTGCTGATTTTCCTCCATGTATTGCACTCTGTCACCTTTGAACACATTGGTGAAGGGAATTTTTCAAGAAGTTCAATAAGGCATTTTCATAAACACCATGTGCGAGCTAAACAAACCCACATCAGATTTAAAGACCGTTTTCAACATCAGTTCTCGTTAAAGGTTTGGGTTGGAATTGTGGATGACTGGCTAATTAGAAATACCCGTTTTCTACCAGGAAGTCTTACTGGCGAGGTGTATTGCAATTTTTTAAAACAAACACTACTTAAGTTTCTGAAGGATGCATCATTGGCAATAAGAAATGCAACGAGGTTTATGAACGATGGTGCACCATCGCATTTTTGTGTGGTTGCTCTTGAGTTTTTAAAATTAACATTTTGAGGTCGATGGATTGGTCGAGGTACACCTCATTCAACCCTCTGGATTATTAAAGTAATTAGTTTATATTAATCCAAAGAAAAATTAGGAAGACTTGCGAAATTGGATAATTTCTGACTGTAACACCATAAGAACTACAGTATTTTTGAAAGAGTTCGGCAGTTAATGAAGGGAGGATTGGATTATTGGATCCCAGCTAGAACGGTTAATTTACAAGAACTTTTGAAAATGACTACTTTCAAAAGTTCTTGTAAATTAACCATTAGAGTGCCGTGCCACGCCAATGCCTCGCTGCATACATTTGTCAAAAGTGACGAGAGCATGACTAACATTCATGTTAAGAATAATTTTTCTTTTGTTTTTCTTTTTCAATAAAATATTGTTGGTTTTTAAAAATCATCATAAGACAAAATATAGTTAGTATAGCCTAGGGAATATATTTAATAAATACCCTAGAATTGTGCTGAGTTGACAGACAAAAACCTTTCTATAAGTATACAATAGGAGAAAATCGTGATTTAACTTAAGATTTAATAAAATTTAATCTAAAAGAAACAACTAAGGAACAAATAAATTAAAATATTTAGGAGTCATACTTGATGACAGATTGAATTTCAACATCCACCTGGAGAATATCAGCAAAAGTGCCATGAGAGGACTTTTTATGACCAGAAAAATGGTAGGACGCGCGTAGGGATTAAGACCCAGTATGACCAAATGGCTATACAACGCGATCATAAGACCTATAGTGACATACGCGGCGCTTGCTTGTGCAGAAAAGACCCAAACCAAAAGCGGAGCAGTAAAACTTAAAAGAGTGCAACGGCATGCGTATCTGCTGATCACTGAGGCAATGAAAACAACGCCCACAGCAGCCATGGAACACATATTATCGCTACCAACACTACAACTACAATTTAAATGTGGGGTCATAAAGTCCAGCAACATTTAAAGTGCTACAAGAAGAAGAGATCCTAAAAATGAGATCCGATTTCACTAATATCGTACACCCGAACCATCTGGTACACAGACGGGGCCAAAAATATTATGGGGGCACCGGAGCAAAAGATGTGTTGCTCTGGAGAAACATGCCTCCATCTTCCAGGCCAAAATAGCCGCCATTGACTTGTGTGTTCATCACGTAATGAAGTCGGGATATAACAAAGAACCAATTACCATTATGTCGGACAGCCAGGCAGCCTTAAAAGCGCTAGTCTAGTCGATAGTTCAGTTTAGGCTGGTTATGACCTGCATAAACAGGCTGGACGCATTGGTGATAACAAGAAAAACACAGCTAGTATGAATATCCAAGGACCAAGGAATTATTGGACACTTGGGGGCCGTCTTGCTGGCCAAACAATGGGCAGCAGGTGAATTCATAGGATCTGAACCCGCTTTCGATATACTCCATGACACCGGAAAAAAAATAATCCGACGCAAACTAGCAGAGGAGCACAAAAAGGCATGGCACAACCAAAAGGGAATGAGGCATACGAGACTCTTCCTAGATGGTCCGATACTTGACAACGTATTGATGCTGTCAGGGCTGAGCAGATTGAAACTAAGAAAAATCACAGGACAAGTCACTGGGCACTGTGACCTGAATAAGCACATATGATGGGAATCTCCACACCATCTACTGTGTACAGCCAAAGCATACATACAACAACGCATGGAGAAATTCGGAAAGTCTTTGCTGCCTGAAGAACAGATCAAGAGAATCCCCTGGAAGAAACTCCTGGACTTCATAGAAGACACAGAAGTACACAGGTAGTAAAACATCCAGAGGCGCGCAGAAGGACCACTGAGTGCTGGGATGCTATGCGACACTACCTTATGAGGAAAAAAAGGAACAACATAATTTCCACAAAAGAAGGAAAGTTTTATCAACAATTTTCTGAAGATTCATGCAATTTCAAAAACGTTTTCCATTATTTTTTTAAATAATTTTCAATTGCTTTCGTTCATCATTTTTTTTCTTAATGTTTAACTACCTTTATCGATTGCCAATTGATTCTTCTATATAATTTACAATTGCAATAGTTTTCTTTCATTAAATTTTCTCTTCGATGTTCAAACTAATTTTACCCATTGTCAACTGATTTTTGTAACAGTTTTAATTAATATCTGGAGTGGCATTCAATTCAACTGTTTTTATAATAGTTGACTTTTCGTCAACATGCAAATGCTATTATGTTTCATTCAATTTTAAAAACGTTTTTCCGCTATTGTTAAATCATTTGGAATTGCTTTAGTTCGATTGTTCAGTTGATTTTCTTTTAATTTCTAACAACCTCAATTGTTTAACTGTTTTGCGTTTTCAACTATTTTTATAAATAATTTTTATTGATTTTGCTTTTATCGATTGTCAATTGTTTTTTTTAATTATCTAAACATATCAAACTATGTTAATTTTTTTGATGATGCTTGCGCAGTATATTAAAAATGCTTAGAAGATAAGAATATATATTGACATACATTTTCCATAAAATATTGCTTCGGCAGTCACAAATGTTTATGTATTAGATAAACTGCGCAAGCAGTATTTTCAAAATGATTTACATCAATAAGATATTTGAGTATTAAATATTCGTAACCGCGCAAGCAGTATTTTGTAGGTAGTTTTATCGCCAATATGATTATAAAATTTTATTCTAAGCTTATTCAGTTAGTAGGATTTTGTGGATAGCATAGTATTGTGTGGATGTCCAACTTAAAAACAAGAACTGGAATCTTTTGAGGAGCTCTTAAATTTAAAAGATCATCAGCATCTAAAGAATAAACTGTAGTTGCTGTGAAAGAGGGTTGGTGATACTTTTGATTAAATATTTGAAAACTTAGCTACAAGTCATTCTGATGGCGAATTTGAATTTTTAATTACTTGAGAAGATGAAATAAGTCAATATGAATGTTTTATCTAATTATATATAATACTCCTTGCGCAGTTATGGTTGTTTGAGAATGAGGATATAGGGAAACTTAAATTATCTACAAAATACTGCTTGCGCAGTGGTGATTACTCCTGAAACATCATATGAATGCAAGCAGTATTTTCTGGATGACGCTTGTGCAGTACATTACATGTAAAAACATTCACCACTGCGCAAGCAGTATTTTTTGGATGATTTACATCAATAAGATACTTTAAGATTTATAGGCAATATGCGCAGTTATGGGTGTTTGTGGGTAAGGATATAGGAAAACTTAAATTATCTACAAAATACTGCTTGCGCAGTGGTGAATATTCCTTAAACATCATCCAGAAAATTCTGTTTGCCCAGTACATTACATTTACCACTGCGCAATCAGAATTTTCTGGGTGATGTTGTGCAGTACATTACATGGAAAAGCATTCACCACTGCGCAAGCAGTATATTCTGAATGATGTTTGAGGAGTATTCGCCACTGCGCAAGCAGTATTTTGTAGACAATTTAAGTTTCTACTCTTTTTTTTTCAATACTATTATTTAATTAGTCAAGTATTTTGTCAAAAATCAACTGATTTGATCGATCATCAATAAAAAATTGTAACAATTTCAATTGTTTATTCGAGTTATATTTAAGTTTTAGCGCTTTTGTTATTTGTTATTTTACAAATTCACAATAACAAATTTATTTACTTTTAGAAATATTAGCTGTTTTTTTGTAGATTCAATTCTTTTTTTACTTTTGTCAATTGTTTAATTAGTAATTTTCAATTGTTTTGATTTATCAATTTTTTAACAGAATACTCAAATAATATTAATAAGTCTAGTTTAGTTTAGTTTATTATTATTAACGGGTACCCCCTTTTTACAACAATTACAATTTCTAAATAAAAAATACTTAAATATAATATATAATACTAACTAATAATATTATATAAATTAATCTATTCTATATAAAAAAAAAATTCTTAATGTATATTGTTTAAAATTAAGACATAATTACAATTCGGCGCAACAATAACAGTTTGTAATGATGAATCACATAATTAGTTTGACATAGCACATTCAAGCAGCTAGGAAAATCCAATCGACAGCAAGCCCTACAAAAGAGATAAATTATGTAATGACACGGAACAAACTCATTTTAAATTGTGAAAATGACGAACCAAACAGGTCAACTTGTTCCCGATTAAATTCATTCCCCAGACGCATTAAACGGTCTATAGTGTTGTTAGTTGAAAAATTTGTGCGGTGTACCCTTAGCCGAAAAAGAGGTGTAATTCTTCTAGATCTATCATTTAAATGATACATCGCAGGAATTCTTTTTGCACATTCTCAATGGAAGCAATGCTCGATTGGGTATGCGGAGACCATATGCAACTACCATATTCTAAGTGACATCTCACCAGCGAAAAATACAAAGTAGCCACACGCGCCTGACTCAACTTACGTCCAATGTACCAGACAAACCCCCATATACGACAAGCTTTTAAGACTATTTTATTTATATGAGTTTTAAATGTAAGTTGTATGTCAAAAATGACTCCTAAATCCTTTATTTCATTTACGCGTTGCAAAAAAGAGGCCTCAAGTCGATATGCAAAATCTATATGCCTATTCGATCTACAGAATGATATAGATTGACATTTGTCTTTATTTAGAAATAAATCGTTATCATAACACCACTTGTTAATCCTGTCAATGTCATCCTGAAGGACAAAACAATGATCTAGGGTACTAATAATTTTAAATAACTTGAGATCATCCGCATACAGGAGGCACTCCGATCCATGTATCACTTTCACAATATCATTAATGAATAACAAAAAGAGAATAGGTCCGCTATGCGACCCTTGCGGCACACCAGATGTAACATTGAAAAATTGGGATATAAAATTATTTACTTTAACACACTGAACGCGATTCGTTAGAAAAGAATTTATCCATTTAATTACACTTGGATGAAAGCCAAGCTCTTCCAACTTCCGTAATAGCACCGAATGATTAACCCTATCGAAAGCTTTAGCAAAATCAGTATATATGACGTCTACTTGAAGTTTCTTATCTAAGGCATTCGACAGAAAATCGCGGTATATTAATAAGTTTGTTATTGTGGACCTCCCCGTCAGGAAACCGTGTTGTCTATCCGTGATTAAAATCTTGGACATCCAAAGAAGCTGCTGAGCAATGGTTTCATCTAGAAGCTTTGGAATAATGGACTGCAAGCATACTCCCCTATAGCTATTAATTAGTTTCCGGTCCCCCGTCTTAAAGATAGGACGGATGAAACTTCTCTTCCACATATCAGGTACAATCCCTTCATCAATAGACCTTGAAAATAATATATAAATTGGGTTCACCAGAGTAAAAGCACATTTCTTTAGAATACAGCTAGGGAGATCGTCCGGGCCCGTAGCATTAATTTGCCTTAAAAGTGCAGTCAGTAACCATTCTCGGTCAATATGGAATCTAATATAATGTGCTTGTTCGTTGTTACTAGTAGATGTATTATCCTTGCAAGTCCTAGGAGGAGCATAGACCGATGAGAAGTACTTGGCAAATAGTTCCGAAATACTACTTCCATCACGAGCCACCTCATCGTTGTAGTACATAACACTCGTCTTCATTTTTGAATTCATGCACATAAGACCAAATTTTTTTTGGATTTTCACTTATTGCTGATTCTACCTTAGTGAGGTAACGATGATAAAGTAGGGAAAGTTTACAATTTGATCTAAGTTGACTGAAAGTCTGATAATCCTCAAAACTTCTGCTCGTTTTGTATTTTATATGCGCCTCCTTTTTCTTTCTTATTAATGCTTTAAGTTCTTTGTTCACCCATCGAGGAAAGTTATCATATTTAACTGGAACATATTTGAATGGTATGAATCTATTTATGCCCGTATGAACAATATCATAGAATAGGGCCGTAGCCACCTCTAACTCAAGTTCACGAAGGACGTTCCAATCGACAGAACTCAAAAACATATTTAAATCTGAAAAATCTGACATATGAAACAAAAATTTCTTAGTATAGGTCTTTAGAGGATGATATCTAATACTGTCAATAATAATATTGTAAGCAAAATGGTGGTCTGTAGACTTGGAAAAGGGATCGTTGTCTTTGGATATTGTTAACCCAGTTATATTGCTAAATACTAGATCCAGAAACACATTACGAGCATTCAGTAGGATGTTACTCTGTTTCAGATTGAGAAAACAATAAGATTCCAGTACTATATTAGCAATAGTATCAGAAGATTTCAGAGAGTTATAAACAATACCGTTTACGTCCCATTTTAAGTTTGGAATATTATAGTCTCCACATATAACATACTTGTGATTATCATGATCATATAAGTTTCCTAAAATTGAGCAGTGATCACTATAAATTTGAGGCAAGGCACTGAGAGGGATATAGACAGCACCAAACATATAATGAGTTAAACCAATCTTTGCCGAGACAAACAGATGTTCAATTAAATTATTCCGTAAAATTAGGCAAGAAGGAAAACACTTCTTGATTGCGATCAAAACCTCGCCACCCCGAATTTCACCCGTTTCAGACCTATCGGATCTATATATTTGGTAATTGTCAAAGCGCAACATTGAATTTGACATAGAATACAACCACGTTTCAACCAAAATAATTACATCAAAATCGTTACTATTAACAGTTAACATTATATCTAATAGTTTAGTACGCATGCCGCCTACGTTTTGATAATAAATCATCAGTTTATAAATGAAACATTTTTTAACTTTTAGTTTAAAAATAACAAATGATAATTGTCCAATCTATAGTCACTAAATAGTCTGTGTTATACAAAAGTGTTTCATTTGTGAGTTATGTTGTATAACGAAGTAGAAGCCTCCACAGTTAACAATATTAATAAGTGTTTATTTATCTTCAATCAATTATTAAAAAAAAAAATCTGTTTTCTGAAGTCTTATTTTATTTTAAAAACAAATTTCTGTTTAATAATTTCCTATTGCTCTCGTTCGTGATTTGTTTTCACAACGTCCAAACAGTTTTATCGATTGTCAATTTTTTTTCTTTGCAAATTTACAAAAATGTTAATTCCCTAGTATGTCAACCTTGTTTGGTTAATATTCAACTAATTTTATTAATTTTCAATCGTGTTTTTTTGCAAAATTCTAAAATATTTAAATGATTTCTAACGTCATATTCAATTGTTTTAGGGATTTAACGTTTTTAATTGCCGTCTGCATAGATATTTGATTGATTTATAACTTATTCAATTTTAACTGTTTATTTTTTATTAATCACTTGTATTAATTTAGATTTTAGATTAAATTAAATTAATTTAATAATAGGTTGTTGAAAAAATTCACTTGGTTTGTTTCACTAAATTGTTTATTTTCGACTAGTTCTTGATAATGGCCCAGTGCCGAAACTAGTCGAAAATAAACAATTTAGTGAAATAAACCAAGTGAATTTTTTCAACAACCTATTATTAACATAATGTTTCACCAAGTGAAAAATGAGAATAAAATACAAGATAAATTAATTCAATCTAAAACCTAGATGTCAATTATCTGCCTGATGAAGCCACTGTGTGGCAAAACATGTTGCAGTGTTCAACAATAAATGTGAAACTTTCTCAACTGTTTTGTTTTATTTCAATTGTCAATTGTTCCTCTTGAAATTTTCTCGTCAATGATCAAATTCTTCTCATTGTCAATTGATTGTTACAATTTTTGATTAAATTCTAGAGTGAATAACAATTTATTTTTGTGTCTAGTCGTATATCATGGTGTACCACAAGGTTCTATTCAAGGGTTAATATTATTTATAATTTACATAAATGATCTTCCGACCTTTTTGAAATCAGCAGCAGATTATTTTATTTGCTAATAACACAACTTTTATTACCACCCACGAGAAAATCGACTTAAAAAATAGAACAGGGATTAATTTAATAGTGTAAACAGAACCCACTTATATCCCACTAGACATGGCAATCATCTTCTTACTTTATAACAAATTAAACTCTGCAACGCAACTTTTCTTTAATAATGCATTACAATCGTCCATTAAAAACTGTAGCAGCAACAAGTTTAAAACAACACTTTGAAATTAACTTATAAATATATAATTTCTTTTTATAAAGAATGCTGTAAACAAAGTGTCTACCGTATTATAAATATAGAATCATCACTTCAGATGAATATGTGTGTCATTGTAACGACGGAATAAAATACAAACTATTACACGTATATTCCTATTCGTCCGGATGGAACAATTTCGTTTACCTATAAAAATATAATAGGCCGCTTCCTCTGGACGTCACAATAATAGCTCGAAAAGCGACGTCCGTGTCGTAGGAGAAACGAAAGAAATCTCGTCTCTTCTGCCGGTGAAAACCGGGAGATACACTCGTACCTGTAGAAATTCTCAGAGGAATTAAAAACGCATTTGTCGACGTTCGCCTTGTTCCAAATGAATAGTTCGTGGATTAACGAGAAACTTGACCGCTTAAATTTCCATCATGAGAAACTTTATTAATCGTGGAAAATGTTAATAAGGATATTGTTACCGCGCAACTATTTATAAAAGCTGATAACATCCAGTGGACATCAAAAATAAAAATTACCTAATCCACAAACAAAAAAAACGTGCATGTTTACATACAATTGTGGGCAAAATACCAGCAGTAATTATTCAATAATGCGTTAATTTATAAGTAATTATCAACACATCAGCAGCATAAAACGTACATTGGTATTAGTTTTCTTTTTAAATTCCATAAAACATTGTTGTCTTCACAGATTATAATCAATTCAATTTTGAATTGGATATATTTAATGATTATTTCTTTGAATTATACCATTTTTTACAATTAAATTGATATCTATAATTATAATATTAATAGAATTTTCGTAATTACAATTTCTGAATTGTTAACTTTTATTCTTTATCGTTATTTGAAGTTCAATGCTGATATTCTAGAATTGTGAGAATTAAACTTTATTTTTTAATAGTTTTTGTAAGCCCTTCTGATTGCTGAGATTTGCTGAATTACCTACAACACGAGATTTGTCTTAAAATTCTGCGATGTGACACTTCGATCTGCACCAAGCGCATATGCTATATGTACCAAAGGATACTTTTTCCAACAATTTCAATTGTTTTCTACAATGGTATTTAATTATTTTGCGTTTTCAACTATTTCTTAAAATACTTTTTTAAATTGTTTTTGCTTTAATTGATTGTCAATTATTTTTTTTTTACAATTATCTAAACATATAAAATTATATTAGCTTAAAGTCTTTTTCAATTCGAGTGATATTCAGATCAGATAAGACTTCGTCTTGATTCCTAAACTTTGTTCGGTGTTGAATAATACTTTTATAGTAACATCGGCCCTAGGCCCACAACTCTAACAAAAGTCTTTCATTAAGATAATAATAATAATAATAATAATAAACGTCTTTATTAAATTAAAGAGTAGTTTTACAAAGAAAAAATGTATAAAAGTATAGGCGAAATTCAGTCAGCATTATCTGTTACTGTTCTTCCACTTAACCTATTAGTCCCGTTGAGTATACAATAATATAACATGAGTATTTATAAATATATACAAAAAAACATTTAGTCTTTGGTTCACATACCTTACCAATCTCAAAGCCCATCTTGGAAAATTAATATGCGTATCTGTATTTTGAATGCTGGTATTGTCGCAGTTTTCAGGTTTGATAACTTATAAATGCTGTAAGTATAACTTCTAAGAAAGAAGGCAGTTTTACGTTTCGGAGGTGATATTAGTCCCCGAAACCTGACGTTTATATTATGAATGTCAGTTCTAAAAACAATTCTGCGGTACAGGTAGCGAGGCTTTTGAAGACTGATTATCTTATGATATAGGGTGTAAGAGTGAAATTTTCTTCGATTAGCCATATTCAACCAATTAAGTTCGGAACACTTTCCACTGATGTGATCATACTTTCTTATCTAGACACTAGCGTGCCATAAAGGGTGCGTTTAGTGTTTTTATTTAAAAGTTTTCTATTAGAGTATATCATTCTTAAACTGTTATAAGCTCGCTTAATACTTTGACTGATATGATTCTTAAAACGCAAATCACAGTCTAGGATTAATCCTAGATTCTACAATTGGTTTAAAGATGTTATCGAATTGAATATTTAATGACTGTCTAGCAAAGTAGAAAATGTCTTGGAAACATCACGTCTAAAACAGGCCCTCTCCAGAAACCCCTTACCAAAACTCACTAGCCTTAAAAGGGAGGACGGCTCTTATACGGACTCACCTGAAAACACAGGCAAACTCTTATTGAGGACCCATTCCCCGGGCTGTACCTTTAACCAGGAGTGGAGCCCCACGGATACCTCCAAAGAGTCCCGAACCAAACTGATTTGGACCTGGCGGGCTCCATCGTTACCAGGGAAAAGGTAGACTGGGCAATGAGGAGTTTCTCACCATACAAATCCCCAGGGTTGGACGGTATTTATCCGGCTCTAATACAGTGGGGCAAGGGTGTTATCCTGGACACCCTCATAGGCATGTACAGGGGGTGTATTGCCTTCAGCTACACACCCTATGCATGGAGGGAAACTAAAGTAATCTTCATACCAAAACCAGGACGCTTGGGCTACACAGCGAAAGTATACCGACCAATAAGCCTCACATCTTTTCTATTAAAGATACTTGAGAGGCTCTGCGATCGATACATTAGGGAAATAGTCTTAGTGTACATCCCAATCAACACGCATACTGTGAAGGCAAGTCGACGGATTCGGCCCTGTCCGGTGGCTCTAAGCCAGTGGATCTCCAACATGTTGCAATGGAGGACAGCCAAGATTTCAATAGGCGACACGAAACTTGTATGCGGGGTCGCAAAAGGTAGCCCACAGGGAGGAGTGCTGTCTCCCCTACTATGGAACCTAGTCATAGACGAGCTACTTGAGGCACTGAATAAACAGGGCTTCTACACAGTAGGATACGCCGACGATATAACGATCCTACTTTCCTGCAACTCGGAAAGTATGTTAGCGAAACGTACGTCAGAGGCTCTTGACACAGTAAAAAATGGTGCACATACCAGGGTTTATCCGTAAATCCGACTAAAACGGAACTGGTACTGTTCACAAAGAGAAGGAAGATTAAAGATTTCAAACCACCAAGCTTTCGTGGCGAAGAACTCACCCTGAAAGATGAAGTCAAATATTTAGGCATTCTTCTAGACAAAAAACTAAACTGGAATGCCCACCTGACGGAGAGATCTAAGAAAGCATGCATAGCCCTCTGGCAATGCAGACGAGCTGTGGGGAAAACATGGGGACTATCTCCAAAGGTAACCCTATGGATCTACACAGCCATATTGCGGCCAATGTTGGCATATGCATCATTAATATGGTGGCCAAAAACGACCATAAAATCAGCCGCAAGGCTCCTAGACCACGTTCATCGTAGCGCCCTTTTGAGCGCGACAGGAGCCATGAGAACGACACCAACAGCGGCTTTAGAATTGTGTTCAGTTGTATACTAACGAAACAGTAAGTAGCTTCGCTACCCGCTCAAGTAATTGTTTTCTGCAAAATATATTGAATAAACTATTAATTCAGTGTGATCGTATTTACTAAATAATATGACCTCAAAAGTAAACAAGAGTGTAAATATTGATTATAAGTAGAGTTAATACACTCGAATTAAGTTGAAAAATAAAACATAGAGGTGGCTGAATTGGCGTATCCAGCAAAACCACGGCACGGTCTTATACAGACAGGAGGAGTTAGTCACGGTTCAAATCTTGCAAACCGCCGCTTTAAATTTTCGTTTTATTTTCTTTTTTCTTTTCAATTATATGTGTTTTCTATAATACATAAAATACATATAAATATTTCCTTTGTTTTCTTGTGTTATCCCTTCCATCGAGTCAGTCTTGTATTGTTCTATTAATCACCGTGAACACCCTCACTGGTGTGAAGAGTGTGATCCTTTTGTTTTTGTGATGTATATCCTTGAAAATTTAAATATCGAATCCATGTTATAAATAAAACAGATGTACTGCATAGGCGTATCCTAAATTGATATAAATAAATTAGGATAGAATGTGCCAAATTTATAATCAAGTAATAAAAAGTGATTAAATTATAAATGCAATAAAATAATAAAATAACAAAGTAAGTGTTTATTGCATCCAGTTACACAAATTGCAGTCAATAATTTTTACACCAAATATTTTAACAAAGAAAAAGTGGGGTTCTGCTTCTACGCCCTGAACCGTAATCTTGGGAAATATTTGTCCGACACTCAACTAAATTGTACTAAACGACTAAAATTGAAAATATTATACAATATTAATAATAATTTCGTATCCAAATACATAATATGTCCGATTCTGCAAAAATAACAACTGATCAATTATTAGAGCGTTAAATACATCAGAGTTCTCACTAGTTTGTGGAAATTAAATCAGAACTTGGATTTATTAGAAAAAGTTTGGAATCCCAAGCTTTGGAATTGGTTGTCACAAATCGAAAAATACTAGAACTTGAAGAAGAAATTAAAAGCCTCAAAAGTAAATTACTCCGAATTGATAAGCAATCTAAAGTCAACAATATAGTAATATATGGTTTTAAAGAGGATATAAATAACAGTCTAATTGAGTCCGTTATTGAATTCTTCAACAAAATATTGAGGCTTACTTTAACACAATCAGATATAAACAATATATACAGAATAGGATACCCAGTGGAAGACAAAGTTCGTCCGATAATTTTACAATTTACGTCATACTTGAAAAAGCAGGAAATTTACCAAAACATTAAATTATTAAAGAATACTGGAATCTCAATATCAGATGATCTGTCAAAAGAAGAGAGATTCGAGCAGCAATTCCTGTATAAACATTATAAAGAAGCAAAGTCAAAAAATTATTCAGTAAAACTTAGACAAATTCAGACAAAACCTTTGAGGAAGGACAACAACTTCTGGCCGACCATCAAATCAACTGCAAAAAGCCAGGGAAGACCGGAGATTCAGCAGCTGCATACACATCCATTGGTTCAACTGGAAACAAAAAGGAACTTGAAAGGAATAATGAGAATGTAGCAAATTTAAGTAAACGAGTACTTCGAGTAAATTCCAAATCTTCATTTGGGAAGAATTAGTTTTAAATGTCATTAGTAGATTTTTTTTAAATATTTTTAATTGGTGTACATATGTACACGCTAATATTTGTATTTTTCCCCCTGTTTTTTAGAATTTTATGTATAATATATATAGTCGTTTAAATAAAAGTAATCTGAAATGGATCAGTATATACGTGATGTTATTTCCAAAACGGTGGAGACATATGCTTTACAAAATATTAATGAGTGTGATCAAATACTTAAAATTAATTCTCATGTAAAAAAAATTTTCATTGTTTCACTTAAATATAAGGAGCTTATCAAAAAATTATGATGAATTAAAAATTGTTCTGAATCATTTAAGTACAAAGTTTGATTGTGTAGTTTTAACAGAAACCTGGAGAATTGGTGATATGACATTATTTAATATGCCTGAATATACTTCTATATACAATGAGGGATGTTTTAATCAAAATGATTGTGTCGTAGTTTATATAAAAAACTCATTTCAATTTAACTTTAAAATTATTGATTTCAATAATAGAAAAATTATTGAACTGAAACTTTTTATGAATGATGGTACCCAAATTCAAATTACGGGTTTGTATCGATCTCCATCTTCGGATATCAATTTCTTTCTAACTGAGTTTGAAAACTATCTAAAAACAAATATTAATAGTTCACATAATATTATAGTAGGAGACATTAACATAGATATATCAAAAATTACCCCAGAGTCATCAAACTACCAGGATATCCTAAGTGAATATAACTTTATATCTCTGATTAATAGCCCCACCAGAGGAAATGCCTGCATAGACCATATATTTATTCGAACTCAATACCCTCTAAGCGAAAACATATTGCCGATGGTTATAGATACAAACATAACAGACCATTGTTCGCAAGTAATTCAAATTATTTTCATAACCAAATTAACTAAATGTCAGATCCCAGAAGTATGTTACAAAAAATATATAAAAATGCATGAATTAAATAGTATTTTAAGAAATTTATCATGGAATGAAGTATATTTGGCTGAAAGTATAGATCATGCTACAAATAAATTTATTGATATAATTCTTGAATGATGTCGGCGTTAACTTGGTGGTACATTTTAATAAGATAATTAAAACACTTTAACTTTGTTTTACCACATAAAATATTTATTGCTGTGACTATAGTTTCGAACATTCACTGTTCATTATCATTTCGAACATTTACTGTTCATTATCATTAATTATCTTATTGATATAATAAAAGAGAAAATAGACAGGTGCACATCAATTGAAAAAAACAATCATAAAAATCGAAAAAGAAAACAGTGGATGTCAGGGGCACTGATTCAATCAATAAATAATAAAAATAGCTTATATTTCGAAATTGAATTGAAAACGGAGTATAAATTGTATAGAAATAACCTAAATAATATTATTAAACAAGCAAAGATTAATTTTTATAAAAACAAAAAATGTTCAAAAAACATGTGGACAGTAATATCGGAAGTAACAAATTCAACTAAGTAGAGTAAAATAGGTCAAGTTAAAGGTGAGAATAATGAAATTATTAATGATAGAAATAAGATCGTACAAATGTAGGAACTGATTTAGCTTCAAATATATCTCAAGATCCAGACTTTAATCCACCAAAAAAGACCACCTTGAATTCATTTCACCTAGTAGAAACCAACAAAGAGGAAGTTATGAAAGTAATAAATAAGCTGAAAATTAAAAAGTCGGTCGGAGTTGACGGTTTAAAGGCTGAAACTATAAAGGGCATTGCTCAAAATATCTCGGAACCACTATCATTTATTATAAATATCAACTTCACTTCAGGCATTGTGCCAGCAGCACTAAAAACAGCACTTATATTACCTATTTACAAAACAGGTGATGAAACGGATTTATTAAACTATCGTCCTATATCGCTCATTACATGTTTTGCTAAGGTCTTTGAAATGACTTTGAAAGATCGATTAGATAGATTCTTATATAAATACAATATATTGTCTTCCTCGCAATTTGCTTTCCAAAAGAATAAATCAACACAAGATGCTATAGAAAAGTGTCAAGATGACATAAGTCACGAATTTGTGCAAGTTCCTTTAGAGGATATAATATGCCGCATTTGGCCAAAACAAAGATTAAATACTTCGAAATGAACATTAAGAAGCAAGTTTCTCACTGAAGAAAGTATTGGTACGAGTGGAAGAACGCTACATTGTGAACTCTGCCCTTTCCATATGTGACTGAAATTTTTGTTGATATTTATGGATTTTACATACATTTTTGGAATTTTGTGTAAGCATATTGGAATAAATAAATGATACTAATATAGAAAGTTTTACTAACAAGAGTTACAATGCACTTAATGAGGGTATACCAGCCATAGGTATTTTTGTAGATTTAGCTAAGGCCTTCGACACAGTAAGTCACCAAATACTACTTAATACCTTATATGACTACGGTATAAGAGGAACCCCGCATGCCTTATTTAAAAGTTACTTATCAGACAGAAGTCAATCAGTGAAAATAGGTAATATTATTAGCAGCTCGCAATATTAAAAATGCGTAATTCCGCAGGGCACAGTATTAGGGCCTTTATTATTCAGTATATACTTGGATGGCCTATTTTTATTCAACAGCATAGCAGAAGTGTTATGTTTTGCAGATGATACTGTTTTGTTCTATAAAGCGAATAATTGGACCGAATTAAAGAATATAGTTGAAAGTGACTTGATTAAAATTAAAAACTGGTTTGATCATATGCTTTTATCAATAAACTTTTCTAAAACAGTTGCGGTTCCATTCACCAATCTACAGCGCAATCTTCCACAGTACCAACACACAACAATAAAACTAAATTTAGGTGAAATTTAAATTAAACTTGTCGATAACACTAAATACCATGGAATTATAATTGATAGCTACCTTAAGTGGGATTAACATATTTATTACGTAATTAAAAAGTTAAGAAGTATAAGCTTCAAAATCAAATTTCTTAAAGATATTTTAAACTTAAAAGAGATAAAAATAGTTTATCATTCATTGATTGAAAGTCATATATCTTATGGTATTGTTGGATGGGGCAGTGCTCGTGATATACTCTTGATAAATCTCGAACTACTACAAAAGAGAATTTTGAAAATAATTTTAAACAAAGAACCCACCTATTCATCGGAACAACTATACAAGGATGCAGAGTTATTTGATATTAGACAATTGTATTTTTATGTACTGAGTTTAAATTTTTACAAGAAAAAACATTTACTACCGACAAAAGATTATTATTACGAAACTAGAAACATAAATAATTATAAAGTATCGAAGAAAAATAAAGTTAATGGTCAAAAATCAAGTGAATATCTTGGCATAAAATTTCTTAATTTTATACCCAAAGATATATTAAATGCAAAATCACTGGTATTATTTAAAAATAAAATTTCTCTTCGATACTCCTAGAAATGAAATTAAACACATAGTGACAGGAATTTAATTTTAAGTATTTGCGTGTGTAAGTGTATGTGTTGTGTGTATGTGTGTATACATGAATATATGTGTGTATATTATATGTATATTTACAAATCTACTATTAATTTATTATTAAATATATAGTAATAACGTTGTTTTAAGCCCCAGACAAGCTATGCTTTAGGGGACTAAGTTTTATTAACTTATATACGTATATAAATAGTGTATTTAATACTAAGTCAAATTTATACCAGTTATCTCTGTAAACAATTAGTAGTTAATAAACATTATTATTATTATTATTATTATAGAAGCCCTGCTCCACCTGTCACCCTTGGACATATTTATCAGAGAACAGGCAGCAGCGGCGGCAATAAGGCTTCGAGCAACAAAGACATGGCTTGTAAGCAACGGAGGAAGTGAATACCACATAATCTTAGAAGATCTAAGGAAAAGTAATCCCGAGATTATGATGCCGATGGACAACATCGAAAATACATTTTCAACAGGAAGCTTCAAATAGACCTGAGATTCGAAAACTCAGGAATAGGAAGCAAGCACAAAAACATTCACATATACACTGATGGGTCGTCAAGGAAAACAGGGACTGGTATAGGAATTTTCTGCAAAAAACTATCCCTAAAAAACAGTACTGCTATAGGTAAGATAATGAGCACACCAACAATGGTGGAACTGGTGGGTATACTATATGCAGCAAAAGCAATCTCTGACAAGAAGATTAAGGGTAAAAATATACACATTATAACGGATAGCAGAGCGGCAATCTTGTTCATTGCCAACTGCAAAATATCCTCAGCATTAACGTTGGAATGCTGCGAAGCCCTAGAAGAAGTAGCTCGTGACAACGAGATAACTCTATGCTAGGTAAAAGGACACAACAACAGCAGAGGGATCAGAATAGCAGATGGTTTGGCGAGGAAGGCATCCGGACAAACGGTAAGCGGGCCGAACCCCTCCCTACTGCCCTCTCTGCTAGATCGGAGTACCCTACTGAAAACTTCATCAATCAGATGCCATAAGGAGCGATGTGACAACATACCTGGCTGTAGAGTCTTAAAAAATTTCATCGCAATGAACAGCAAAACGGCCAGATACTGTATGCAACTGTCCAGAGAAAACCTACGGAAGGTTGTAAGGCTTCTTACAGGACACTGCAATTTACGATCACACCTGTACAAACTGGGACTACAATCTAGTCCTATCTGCAGAGGGTGTGAAGCAGAAGAGGAAACCGCGGAGCATGTACTGCTAGACTGCCCCGTGTTATCCAACCTGCGTAAATCCACAATGGGAGAGGGATGTCTAAATCCATCAGACATCCTCAGAGTCCCTCATGCTGCAGTCCTGGCATTTGCCAATGCCTTGGATTGGCTTGACCGAAATATTCGAGAGGTCGTTGTTTATATTACGATTAGCCATGATCAAGATACTGTAGGAAAATTAATATAAAATTTCTGTATCAGCAGCATACTGAACGTAGAAGCAAAAGTTAAGAGCAAAGGAAATAAAAAGACCTAAATTTGAGCCCTGAGGCACATCCTCAATAATATTTAGTGGTCTGTATGTGATTCGGTTTATTCTAACCTGCTGCTGACGATCAAAAATAAAACTGCTGACTAGGTCTAATAAATTAGGATCAAGGCCGATATATTTTAACTTTGCTAATAAGAGAGCGTGGTTGAGAGTATCAAAGGCCTTACTGTAATCAACTAGTATTAGACAAGACAGTAATCCCCTGTCAGTAGCGTTAATTATGTCATCGGTCACTTTCAGTAAAGCATTTGAGCAACTATGAGCAGATCAGAAGCCAGACTGGTGATTATTATCCTCTATAAAACTAGTCAACTGATCCTTTATTACAGCTTCAAGGATTTAATAAAATGTATATGATAATGATAAATGTATCAGAATTATCACGAGGAAAAACTCGAAAACAACAATTAATTGTGTGTTAAATATTGGGTAATATAGCTGCGCTAAGGCCATCCGAACCTACTGCATTTGTTTTAATTTTCTGTAGCAGCTTTGACACTCTGTCATTGTTTATTAATGAAAAACTAAATTTAGATTTACAGTTTGGATGAACATTGTTTTTATAGAAAGACATTAAGTTAGTGTCATCTATACGTTTTACTGAATGAATTAGGTATGCATTAGCCGCCTCTACATCATTAAACTTTTCAGGTAGATCCGCTTGCATTTTTTATTTGTTCTTACATATTTCCATCCAGGAATTTCCAGGAAATTTGGGTCTATAGACATTTTGTGACTTAGATAGGTTTTCTTTTCTCTTAGTATAGCTGAATTTACCATATTTCTGAACAATGTATAAGTGTTATAATTCTCAGGTATACGACTATCATGGCTTTAATTGTAGGAGTTAACCATGGGGCCGTTTTTTTTACTCGAGATGTTATTATAGGCGCATGCATGTCAAATAAAAATATTAGGGAATCATTAACATATGCTACCATTTCATCAATATTTTCTAAATAGAATAATTCATTTAGTTGAAGTTAATACAAGGCGTGTAAAAACAATTGATTATCTATATTATTTAATCTCCGATAAGTTATGAAGGTACTAGGGAAGGCAAACTTACAATAAATCAAATCATGATCCACAATATTATGAATTTTTTCGACGCCGCATTGTACAATATGAGGTTTGTTTAAAACTATAATTAAATCTATTAGAGTTGCTGAGTTGGCAGTTACTCTTGTTGACTCTTCTATAAGTTGGCGGAGTCCAAAAGTCTCAATAAAGGTGTTAAATTTAATAGTTCAATATTTAATAGATTAATATTAAAATCTCATAAGAAAAGTATGTCATCGAAGAGTGGAAGAATATAGCTGACAATTATATCAAAGGATTTAATAAACGAATTTATATTTAAAGTTGGTGGTCTATATATATATATATATAACTCCTATACAATAACATTTAGTACCAAGTTTACATATTATAAATAGTATAGTATAGAAGTTATATATAGACCACCAACTTTAAATATAAATTCGTTTATTGAATCCTTTGATATAGTTGATTTAGATCTGGTGAATACTTCTACAGCTGGCACGTATATTAAACTGTGTTGGCTGGGACATTTGGAACGAGATACTTCTCCTCGTCGGTGTAGTTGAACCTGCTTTTGGTGGTAGACGTTAGCATGCCCACTATAACAGCAAACCTCGACCCCGTCTAATTTTTCTCTAAAAAAAGGCAGTTTGGTTTCGGCGAGCATTCGGGTATCGCCCCATACGGGGGTGGTAGTGAGGGTTTCTTTTAATGGTGGACAGTCAAGAGAAATTCCATCCCTTAAAACTACCTAAATAAAAAGCTATGTTTTATCACTTGCACCATTTCGACTTTTTGGCATATATTGGCCGATTCAAAAGTGTGACACCAGTCTGGTGCAAGTGATAAAGAATACATTTTATTTAGGTAGTCTTGAGGGATGGAAAATTAGACGTGATCGCGCCAATCCTCCAAAAACAATTATTCGTCCACCCATCTGATCCCTGATCAGGCACAGTGTTGCTTGATTGATCGACGAACAAAATAGAAAAAAAGCCATTATTCCAGTTCTTTCGTCCAGCCACTGACCAAGCAATATCGATAATTGTCAACTTCATCAAAATAAGTGAAAATGAGAATGGCTTGTCCAAGCATCCAAGAGATCATCATCATAATTGACGTCCAAGGAAAAAAAAATAAGAAGTTAAAACCGACGATCAAAGTTCTACAGGTGATAAGACTCGACTTGAAAGCCATTCCTGCAATTTTTATGTAAGCCATCTCCCTATAGCCAGAAAATAACTTTACGCTACTGGAATTCGAAAATGGAATTAATCAAAGTCCAAAAACGCTATTTTTTATAATAGATTTTGAATGAGGTAGATAAATAAATAAGGTTAAGCTGGTCAGTTCAGAATATCTGACCTTCACGACAGAAATGTGTCCATCAGATCCAGGACGGACTCGCAATTGTTTTCTTCATGCAAATTGTCCCTGTTAAAAAAACACATTAGATAGAAACATGCTTGAAAAAGCCAGTCCATTCCAGTCCCGTCTGAACCAAGTAAAAAATCCAACGCACCCCTGAAACAGGACGACAAAAAATCTGACAGAAAGCTGATGAAATCATGTAATGAGTCTATTACTTTGTGATATATTTTGTATCAGGAAGATTCATGAAATATACTTGGTTGTTATCACACACCATATTATATTCGTGACTGGTTTTAACCTTTACTTTAAAAATAACCTTGTAAAGGTTGAAACCGTCCACGAATAAAAATAGCGTGTCTTAACAACCAAGTACATTTTATTAATCTACCCAAAATTCAGTCAAAAATCACAGCCCACTGATCCTAGTATGTTAGGATTAGGAGAATATATCACTCATAAAGCTTCTTACCATAAACAATCCAGAAATCTGGAGATCAGTTTCTAAAGATCTTAAAAGCAAGAACCATCCGAAATGACATAAGGTTAGAGTTAAAGTCATAATCAAATTTTAGGGTAGAGGTCCGTTAAATAAATTTGAAAAAAAATATTTCTTCAATTATCGTTTAAACAAAGAGAAGGAATTTATAGTTGTAATCCGTGATATTCATCAGAATATTGAGGACGATATGACTTTCTATGAACTATTAGAACTTAGAATTAGTTAAGAGTACACATAAATACAGAGTCTATTATGATAGTAATGCTCATGACGCGATTATCCATCTCAGGGGGGTAAAACGGATCAGGAAATGTGGTGAAGGGTCTGCATTTCCAATGCAGCCGGTCGTGAGTTTGCACCGAGCAGTCTGAGTAGAAAGACGTACCTCTGCGTTAATTATGTTACACTTCACCAGTAAGTCTTCCTGAATAGCCAGTCATCCACAATTCCAACCCAAACGTTCCACGACAACTCATGTTGAAAACGATCTTCAGGTATCTCATGTGAAATTGTTCAACCCATACAAGGTTATTATGAAAATTCCTTATTATATTTCTTGTAAAATTGGCCTTATCAGTAAAAATAATTAGCCTCATTAGAAGAATTTGAACCAATATGTGCAAAAGGCATTGCCACTAAAATACGTTGAGGAAAATCAGCAGAAAGAATTGTCTGAATACGTTGTATGTAACATGGGTAGAACAAATAGTCTCTATGAATTATTTCAAGAAGTTCAATTATTTACATTTAAACTGTTTGCAATTTTTTCGAGTATATTTGCCTAGATCGGGTGTTCAACATTCGCACAGGAAGAGATTGCCACATAGCTTTCCTACCCAAATCCGATTTTCATCTCCGCGACTGGTGAACCCTGGTAGCCAGGTTGAAACCACTCAAGATGTGGTAAACAGTCCATATGGACAGCGGGAGAGATCAGAGCTAAAGAGAACGGGTGAAATGACCCACTGATAAAGGAATTAAGCGTGATATTTCCAACTTCACAAATAACGTTGACGATTCCAGCAAACGGAATAGGGAACTAAAATTTGGAACATGGAACGTGAGAAGTCTAAACAGGGCAGTCGCCCTCAGAGAAATTTAAAATGAGATGGTAAAATGTAACAATAAGATGTTAGCGGTGCAGGAGATCAGATGAAAAAGGGAGCGGTATCTATGACACAAAGAACCACACATTTGTATGGAACAGCTTGAACAGTGTTTTTGGGTGGCTTGAAAATAATGCAACCGAAACATTTCAGAGGCTTCAAGAGGCCTTCAAGGATGTCTGCATTTCTAGGTCACAGTCCGGCAGATGGCAAAAAGCGTTTAAGGAGGGTCAGAAGGAGATCGCCGACAAACTGCTTTCTGGACGCCCAACAACTGCCAAAACCGTCAAAAACGTAAATCATATGCGTGAAATTTAGAGTTCTGACCGTCGATTGAGCATCCAGCAAATCGCTGACACCATAAACATGTATACATTTGCGGTACATGAGATAGTGATCTGGGATCCGCAAATGCGCAAGGTCTGCGCAAAGCTTGTGCGGAAAGTATCGACGGAAGATCAGAAAGAGCTTTGAGTTACGCGCTGTCAAGATTTGTTGGAGACAAATTCTGAATGTTCGAGTAAGATCCAGAATCGAAAAGGCAGAGCAGCGAGTGGCACACAAAATTTTATCCCAAGAAAACGCGATTGAGCAAGTCTCGCATCGAAACGATAAACATTATGATTTTTGACGTCTGCAGAAACTGTCAATTCGGCCTTTTACCTGCAGGTGCTGAAGAAATTGGAACACCGGGTTGCGCGCACTATGGGTGACACCAAACACACAGTCAGGCTCTAACATGACAATGCCCCCAGCCATACGGCGTTTATCTTTACTAATTTCCTTGCCCGGAGCAACACCCTGGTAGTTCCCCAGCCCCCATACGGTTCCGATTTAGCTCCGGGCGACTCTTTTTTGTTTTCCCGACTGAAGAAAGCGCTAAAATTAAAGCATTGGGAGTCCTTGGAAAACATCTAAAAGCATGTTACAACGTTCCTAAGAGACATTTCCGTCGAGGAGTTTCAGGGTGCCCTCAGGAATGGCAGACAGGTTTCCGCAAGTTTTTTAATATTATTGCTGGATGAGAGTATTTTAAACAAATTTAAACATTTCTTTTGGTACGATCAATAAATATTTTTTTCTCAGAAAATGTGCATTACTTTTATAATGCACCCTGTATAGTATGGTTGCAGTCAACCTCAAAAATTATAAAAAATCGCGTGAAATACGGTGTCTTTGTAACGTGGCCAATTTTAATATGCCTATTTTTCGTATGCCTTTTCATAAGACAAATTATGGGTACAATAGTCCTATCAATCGCTTTATGCGCACATGCAATAGGCTATCTACTTTTAATAGGTTTGACTTATTTTGTAATTCTTTACCTGCTTTTCTGAAGACCATTAAATCTTTGAAGTTTTGTCATTAGTATTGTTTAATATTATTTAATGTACTTCTTTTTGCTATTTAGTTTTAGTTTTACATCTTTGTATTTATATGTATTTTTTTTATCTATCTATATATTTTAATTTTATATTATCACTTTGTACAATGGTTATATCCGTCAATAAAGATTATTATTATTATTATTATTAATATTTAAAAAAAAATTAAGCATTTCTTTTAGTACGATCAATAAATATTTTTTTCTCAAAAAATGTGCATTACTTTTATAATGGACCATGTATAGTATGGTTGCAGTCAACCTCAAAATAATAAAAAAATCGCGTGAAATACGGTGTCTTTGTAACGTGGCCAAATTTAATATCGACTTAGCACAGAGTCACCCGAATCAGACGCAATGCTGCCATTGCTAAGATGCAGAGTGCTACAATATTGCCCTTTGCCGCGTTAAAAACGCTGGCGATCACATCGAATTACAAACAGCATTCAAAAATCGACGGTAATCTCAAAAACTGCTAACTACAGTACAAAGGCTATTCAAATTCTTTAAAAAAATAACGCTTCGCAAAAAACAGAGGCAAACCAACCCCCGTTACCACTTCTTGGCCATCCATCATCACGAGCACCCTTAAACTACTTATATACCCTAATATCTTTACCCTAGGCATTGTAAAAGATAACATCAAAAACTTAGAACCACACTCAGTAAAATTAAAATCGTTACTATGGCAAACATGTTAAATGTCACCTTGTGCACCAATAAATAAACAAGTTGAATAAAAAACGAAAACTTTATCTGATACACCTGAATTTTTAATCGTTTTTTTTCTTTTCATTAAGATAAGCCTAAAAATAAAATTTTATTATAATAAAATGATTTATACTGGACTGGGTGTTCAGATTTCTATGTCACTTAGTATATTTTATTAAACTAGGTAGTTCAGGTAACAAAACTGTAGGAAATAAAGACATTAAATTAATCTTCAGCCATAAAAGATATAAAGAGAACAGTTATCGCTGTAAATTTTGTCAGACACGCAATTGTAAGCCTCCGCGTAAAACCATCCATGGCATTGTTTTTTTACTTAAGAAATAATTTTAACATTTTTCTATCCAACAAATACATCTAATTAGTTAATTTTAAATAACTTTAATACATTTTATTATTAAGGGTGGTTATCCTGATTTAGAATTTATTTATTTTTAACATAATACTGTTTTTTTTAAATATATTACATATAACTATAAGTTAATGTAACAACCATTTAGTTAATGGCCAATTTTTCAAATCACAAATAATGAACGTAAATTAACACCTGTCTAAATTAATTACGTACTGTTGGGTGATAAGTTGGTCATTCGGTTAAATGACCACAAAGCGGATAAGAAAAACAATTACCTTCATTACATTTTCTAATATTCCTACTTTTATGTAGAATGAGTGTACCGAGGTAATTACTTTCACATTAACTTTTTTCGGACAAAATATAATTTCGTTAATTGTTTTACATAACAATTTGCATTGGTTGCGTTAACATTTAAGTGGTCGTGTAATAATCATTTCATATTTTTAAAGTAGAACAATTTTTCATTGCTCAATATCCATAATCCGCGAATACGCCGAAAGTCAGGTTACGATTGCGAACAATTTGCTTGGCTTAAACATTCGAATATTTTTATTGCAGGCGTTTAATTGGTAAATAAAATATGCCATGCACATTGTCAATATTTTAAATTTATTGATGCTAAAAGTAAAGTAATGAGATTGTATTGATGTATGTTAATTAAACTCAAAAGTTGGTTGGTTGTTTCTTTTAAAAGAAAAAAATGCAATTATTTGGTTAAATTAACCCAAGAGCATTTACCACACAAAGATACCACATGCTATATACTTTTATTTAATTTATTGTTTCATATTTCCTATGAATTTGTCGACCACCTAAAGTGTTTTAACCACCATGAAATCCAAACCAATTCCATGTAAGCTTATCTAAAAACAAACATTTGTTAGCAAGTAGACTTCAGATCATTATCACTTAATTGTTGTAGGTTAGGTGTCTTTTTATGAGGGAAAGAACATCATGGATGTCCTTGTAATAGAACAGTATCGGACTCTTACCGCATCACTTAATAAAACACTCATAGAGTGTAAGGTTTCAAAAAAATGTTTTTATTGTTCTACAACAATTGTTCAAGAATTGTTTTTAAAGTTTTATAATTTATACCATGGAGTTTCAACAACAGCCACATCGATCAAATATATGACTCCTACTAATTAAAACCACTCCTCCAAGATTACTGTTGCGACTAGTCCAGTACCATCGGTCTTTCCAAAAACAAAAAGATTTGGGGGACGCGGTTGTCCTAAGTGGAACTCTTCTCAAAAGAAGCAACATCACCGAGCTAATTACCGTGGCTCAAGAAGAAGGGGCGTTATATAACTAAGCGTTCGCCATTTGTAATTATACTGTGTTTAATTTCATCATATTCGGGATGTAACACAAAGTTATCGCCTTTACAATCAAATAATTTAATCGATATTAAACAAATTAATTAGGTAACTTGGAAGTTAGTTAAGTCCTTGGGGATAATTCAAGATAATTTTATTTGCTTGTACGTTTAAATTATTTTACAGATGGTATCAATTGTAATCGATCTGGTCTTCAATTACGGATTGCCTGGTCTCTTTTGGCCGTCAAAACATATTACCTCTTAAAATATTAGGCTGACGTATGATTCTAGTCTGGAATCAATTAATGCTCACATATGACAGATATGACAGATATGACAAATATGACAGATATGAAAGTTATGACAGGTGTGACAGATATGACATATATGACAGATATGATATATATGACACATATGACAGATATGACAGATATGACAGATATGACAGATATGACAGATATGACAGATATGACAGATATGACAGATATGACAGATATGACAGATATGACAGATATGACAGATATGACAGATATGACAGATATGACAGATATGACAGATATGATAGATATGACAGATATGACAGATATGACAGATATGACAGATATGACAGATATGACAGATGAAAGATATGACCGATGACAGATGACAGATATGACAGATGACAGATATGAGAGATATGACAGATATTACAGATGACAGATATGACAGATGGCAGATATCACAGATGACAGATGACAGATATGACAGATATGACAGATATGACAGATATGACAGATATGACAGATATGACAGATATGACAGATATGACAGATATGACAGATATGACAGATATGACATATATGACAGATGACAGATGACAGATATGACAGACGACAGATATGACAGATGACAGATAAGACAGATGACAGATAAGACAGATGACAGATATGACAGATGACAGATATAACAGATGACAGATGACAGATATGACGGGTGTGACAGATATGACAGATATGACAGATATGACAGATATGACCGATATGACAGATATGACAGATATGACAGATATGACAGATATGACAGATATGACAGATGACACATATGACAGATGACAGATATGACAGATGACAGATATGACAGATGACAGATATGACAGATGACAGATATGACAGAGGACAGATATGACAGATGACAGATATGACAGATGACAGATATGACAGATGACATATATGACAGATGACAGATATGACAGATATGACAGATGACAGATATGACAGATGACAGATATGACAGATAACAGATGTCAGATATAAAAGATGACAGATATGACAAATGACACATATGACAATTGACAGATATGACAGTTGACAGATATGACAGATATGACAGATGACAGATATGACAGATGACAGATATGACAGATGACATATATGACAGATGACAGATATGACAGATATGACAGATGACAGATATGACAGATGACAGATGACAGCTATAAAAGATGACAGATATGACAAATGACACATATAACAGATGACAGATATGGCAGATGACAGATATGACAGATGACAGATATGACAGATGACAGATATGACAGATGGCAGATATGACAGATGGCAGATATGACAGATATGCCAGATGACAGATATGACAGATGACATATATGACAGATATGACAGATTTCAGATATGACAGATGACAGATATGACAGATGACAGATATGACAGATGACAGATATGACAGATATGACAGATATGACAGATGTGACAGATGACAGATATGACAGATGAGAGATATGACAGTTGACAGATATGACAGTTAACAGATATGACAGATGACAGATATGACAGATGACAGATATGACAGATGACAGATATGACAGATGACATACATGACAGATGACATACATGACAGATGACAGATATGACAGATGACAGATATGACAGATGACAGATATGACAGATGACAGATATGACAGATGACAGATATGACAGTTGACAGATGACAGATATGACAGACGACAGATATGACAGATGACAGATAAGACAGATGACAGATAAGACAGATGACAGATATGACAGATGACAGATATGACAGATATGACAGATGACAGATGACAGATATGACAGATGACAGATGATAGATATGACAAATATGACAGACATGACAGAAATGACAGACATGACAGAAATGACAGACATGACAGGTATGACAGGTATGACAGATATGACAGATATGACAGATATGACAGATATGACAGATATGACAGATATGACAGATATGACAGATATGACAGATATGACAGATATGACAGATATGACAGATATGACAGATATGACAGATATGACAGATGACAGATATGACAGATGACAGATATAACAGATATGACAGATGACAGATATGACAGATGACAGATATGACAGATGACAGATATGACAGATGGCAGATATGACAGATGACAGATATGACAGATGACAGATATGACAGATGACAGATATGACACATGACCGATATGACAGATGACAGATATGACAGATGGCAGATATGACAGATTTATTTATTTATTTATTTATTCAACGGAAGCCATTTCAGAAATACATAAAATACAATTGTTATTAAAATATTAAATTACATATATACACTAATAAATACTTAAGATAAAATTAAATAAACATATATAAAATTCAAGACAATTACAAAACAGATTAAAAATTTAGTTTAGCAATCTACGTAATTTATTAAGCGAATCCGCAAAAAAATCAAACTCCGGACGTGTGAAGTTGGCGTGTCTTAAAATTCTTGTAGCCACAGAGTACTGCGCATAATTAGTTCTTTGAAAGGGTACGTGGAAGGTAATATTACCACGCAGGGAACGAGAAGGAACATGTAGACCTATCAGACTGAGCAGATCGGGACAGTCAATAATACCATTAAGTAATTTGTAAACAAGTATTATATCTGCATTTACGCGACGAGTATCCAGGCTTACAATATTAAAAATTGACAATAAGTCAGTGTAACTGCCAACTAAGTTGCACTTAAATGCTAAAAAACGCACGAATTTTTTTTGAACTTGTTCGATACTATCCTTGCTTACACTAGTGAAGGGAGACCATACATGTGAACAATACTCTAGATGTGGCCGAACAAGGGCATTGAATAAAAGGATTATTGTGCGATAATCCTGAAAATCTTTCGCGTGTCGTTTGATGAATCCTAAGAGTTGGTAAGATTTAGCCACTATGTTGTTAATATGTGTGGTGAACGTTAAATTAGAATCGAATACAATGCCTAGATCTTTTATGGATTCAACCCTTGATAATTCTTCGCCCAGCAAAACATAATCTTTTCTTATAGTGGATGCCCGTCTTGTGAAAGTAATTAATTTACACTTTTTTAAATTTAGAATGAGCCTGTTATTTCGGCACCAAACACCAAACGAGTGTAGCTCATTTTGAAATATCCTAGCATCCTCCATCGATCGGATTTTCATAAAGATCTTCATATCGTCGGCAAACATTAAACATCTCGCGTTGGAAAAGCAGGTTACCGAATCATTTATAAAAATGTTAAATAACAAGGGACCTAGGTGGGACCCTTGGGGAACACCAGAAGTAACGTCAATAGGATGCGATAGACTTTGACCAATTCGAACAATTTGAATTCTATCAGATAAATATGATTGAATCCAACGTAAGAGAGTGCCATTAACTCCAAAACCGCGTAATTTATTAATTAAAAGTGTATGATCGACAGTGTCAAATGCCTTCGAGAAGTCAGTATAGATAGAATCTACCTGACTTCTCTCTGCGAAGGCATCCATAATGTATGATTCATACACTAAGAGATTAGTTGCTGTCGATTTGCCAGTTCTAAAACCATGTTGGCACGTTGAAATTGACGATTGTAACATCGTTGTTAGATAAATGCAAAGCATTTTTTCAAAAATCTTAGGTATCACTGATAACATAGATATGGGCCTATAGTTTTCTACATGATTTTTGAGACCGGATTTGTGTATTGGATTTATAAAAGCACTCTTCCAACAATCGGGAAAAGTTCCTGTAACAAGAGACATATTAAATAAGAGCCATAAAGGACGACTAAGTGCAAATGCACAGTTCTTAAGAAGGGAAGCAGGTAAACCGTCTGGGCCTGGAGAGTTATTGGCTTTTAATGACATAAGTTCACTCAATACATCCGATATTTTTAAGGCAGGCGGAGTGTTTTCGTTTATATGAGAGTTGTCAATTAAAAGATTACTATTAATAGAGGGCTGGCCTGTGTTCTTCGATGGGCGGTAAACAGATCCAAAAAATTGAGCAAAGTGGTTCGCTATATCATCCGTGCCAGTGGTCAATGAATCTCCTTGAATAAAAGTCGTCGGTATTTGATCACATGAGCGCTTGGATTTAACATAGCCCCAAAAAGCTTTTGGATTATTTTTGATGGAACCTTCAACCGATTGTATGTGGTTTAAATAACAATCATTAGCTAGTTTTTTGCATTTATCACGAATTTGACTGAATTTCGAATAATCCGAGGGGCATCGAGATGATTTATAAGCTCTATGGAGTTTCTTCTTTAAAAATACTAGTTGTTTCAGTTCCCTACTGAACCATTTTGGAAAAGTGTATGTTTTCTTACGGGTCATACTTTTTTTCGGTATGTAAAGGTCTAAATTATCAAAAACTATAGAGTAAAAACGATGGCAAGCTTCATTAATGTTACAACCTTCGAAAATAGCATCCCATCTTATATTGAGGAACGCATCGTTTAAGGATGTGTAATCCGCATGCTTAAAGTCATAAGCTAGTTCTTCATTATCGAGCCATGCGTTCACAGATGAATTGCCAAACTGCAAGGTTAAATCTAAGGGAGGGTGGTGAGCATCACATGGTAAAATTGGAGCCATCGATTTTGAGAGATGTAATAAATCAGAACAATTGGATGGTGCAAAAACTAAGTCTAGAATGACACTATGAGTATTACGTATAGTATTACATTGGTGTGAGTTAATAAAGCCGAACGTATTTGATACCAGGGTTACTTTAGGACAGCCAGATACCGTTCGAACACCATATTCGTCATTGATCCAAGTAGCAGAGGGCAAGTTATAGTCACCAAACATGTATAATGTATTAGAATTTGATAGTGATAATGATACTACGTATTCACAATGACATTGATAAATTGAGTAGTCTGAGTTAGGAGGTATATAAACTACCCCGAGGATAATTTTACTACTAGCCACGTGAATACAGACATACAGTTCTTCATAAAGAGAGTTATAACTGTATACTTCATATGAAGAATATTTGTTTGATACTGCTATAAGAACTCCTCCACCTCGCGACTTGGATGTTGCAATACAGTTACGATCACATCGATAGATATTAAACTCTTTAAAACCTAATTCAGAATTAGAAATAGAATTTATCAGCCACGTCTCACTAAAAATAAAAACATCATGATCAGTCAAAGGAATAGCAGTATTTAATAAGAATAATTTGGAACGCAGACCTCGTACGTTTTGGTAGTATAACTGCAAGGTCAAGTTTGAGAGATCCTTAGGCGCTTGCACAGTAGTTATAGATGATGATGAGGGTTGAGTACTGCCACCGGACGTTAAATCACTTGAGCAGGATTGGTACTCGCATGAGGTAAAAAAGTAGACCGTTCATTTGAATTATCGTTACTTGACCTAGTTGTTATTTCTTTACGTCGTCGATTGATAAAAACACGTACTGACACACCTTTCGGCCATTTTTCAGCAGATAATATGCTGTCAGAATCAGTTGTAACAACACCAACTTTAAAAGATGAATATACATCATTTTTCGTGAGTGGTATACATGTAACATCACTCACACCCAAGTTACTATGTAAAAACTTCCGGATGTCATCGACTGTGGTGTAAGGCGCACAGTTATTAATGTGGTAGAATGTGCGACGCTGAGCAGCTTGAATATCTAGATTTTCCGCAATCCCACGAATGACAGGTTCGGCATGACGTTTTTTTGGTTTAGAAGTGGGCACCTGGACTTTCACTACGGTTGACTCGGTAATTGGGGAAATTATTGGTGGTTCGACAACAGCAAAGGTGGTTGACGCATCATCAAGTGATATATTTGGACAATTTGGTACTAAGGCTCTATCATTAGGACGTACGCTATTATTATTATTATTTTTGTTTGAGTGCAACGGAAGTATTTTATCAACATTTACGTTATCAAACAACGATGGACATTGATTTAAATAATTTTTGAATAATGCATCAATTTCCGACCGCAATATGTTATTTCCGTCAGTAATTAGCCGTGCAATATGTGATGGAGGAGTCGCGGATTTCAGATCAATTAATTCCTGCCTTAGCGCCTGCATCTCATGCCTCAGAGCGCGCAACTCCGACGCAAGTGCGCAGCATTCTGGAGATTTGCATTGGGGTGCGCAATCCATATAACGCGCATGAACTTCTGGAGAGGGGCTGGCTGGATCATTCATCGACTGAGTGTCGCTCGGCTCGGATCCATTACAAGACGGGCATGAAGGAACTGTGGCAATATCTGATATATGATTAATAAATCCTTTATAGCGCTTGATACAGCTTCTATGCATTAATCCATTGCAAGTTAAGCATTTAATACGGGTAGTTACAGTGGTTTTGCATCTATAGCACAACATAGTTATATGAATTACTGTTTAAGACAATTATATTGTTTACAAAGGTTAAGTAATTAAAGGAAAAATACAGGGGACACTCTCTTCACAACACTGGGCCCGTAGTGTTCACTTATGATAGTACAGCACAGGTTTAACAAGGCCACGGTGAGATGGATATTAAGGTACACTAAAATTTGTTTCACGCACGATTCGGTGCGACGCCGGCTGCGTTGCCGTAGAGGTTATGAAGGAACGAGGTACAAGTTAAGAATAAGTACTTACTTGTGAAATAATTAGATGGTTCAACTACACACTGAACTCCATATATATACAACACAGTAAATTGATTTAAAAATTAATATTTCGCAATGATATTAATGCTACAACAGGAACGAACTTGTACAACGATATGGCAGATATGACAGACGACAGATATGACAGATGACAGATATGATAGATGACAGATGACAGATATGACAGATGACAGATATGACAGATGACAGATATGACAGACGACAGATATGACAGATGACGGATATGATAGATGACAGATGACAGATGACAGATGACAGATGACAGATGACAGATATGACAGATGACAGATATGACAGATGACAGATATGACAGATGACAGATATGACAGATGACAGATATGACAGATGGCAGATATGTCAGATGGCAGATATGACAAATGGCAGATATGACAGATGGCAGATATGACAGATGACAGATATGACAGATATGCAAGATATGGCAGATGACAGATATGACAGATGGCAGATATGACAGATGACAGATATGACAGATGACAGATAAGACAAATGACAGATATGACAGATGACACATATGACACATGACCGACATGACAGATGACAGATATGACAGATGGCAGATATGACAGATGGCAGATATGACAGATGACAGATGACAGATGACAGATATGACAGATAACAGATATGACAGATGACAAATATGACAGATATGACAGATGTCAGTTATGACAGATGACAGATATGACAGATGACAGATATGACAGATGACAGATATGACAGATAACAGATATGACAGATGACAGATATGACAGATGACAGATATGACAGATGACAGATATAAAAGGTGACAGATATAAAAGATATGACAGATGACAGATATGACAGATGACAGATATGACAGATGACAGATATGACAGATGACAGATATGACAGATGGCAGATACGACAGATGACAGATATGACAGATGACAGATATGACAGATGACAGATATGACAGATGACAGATATGACACATGACCGATATGACAGATGACAGATATGACAGATAACAGATACGACATATGACAGATATGACAATTGACAGATGCCAGATATGAGAGATGACAGATATGACAGATAACAGATATGACAGATGACAGATATGACAGATGACAGATATGACAGATGACAGATATGACAGATGACAGATATGACAGATGATAGATGACAGATATGACAGATGACAGATATGACAGATGACAGATATGACAGATGACAGATATGACAGATGACAGATGACAAATATGACAGATGACAGATATGACACATGACCGATATGACAGATGACAGATATGACAGATAACAGATACGACATATGACAGATATGACAATTGACAGATGACAGATATGAGAGATGACAGATATGACAGATGACAGATATGACAGATGACAGATATGACAGATGACAGATATGACAGATGACAGATATGACAGATGACAGATATGACAGATGACAGATATGACAGATGATAGATGACAGATGACAGATATGACAGATGACAGATATGACAGATGACAGATATGACAGATGACAGATGACAAATATGACAGATGACAGATATGACAGATGACAGATATGACAGATGACAGATATGACAGATGGCAGATATGACAGATGACAGATATGAAAGATGACAGATATGACAGATTACAGATATGACACATGACCGATATGACAGATGACAGATATGACAGATGACAGATATGACAGATGACAGATATGACAGATGACATATATGACAGATGACAGATGACAGATATGACAGATGACAGATATGACAGTTGACAGATGACAGATATGACAGATGACAGATATGACAGATGACAGATATGACTGATGACAGATATGACAGATATGACAGATATGACAGATATGACAGATGACAGATATAAAAGATGACAGATATGACACATGACCGATATGACAGATGACACATATGACACATGACCGACATGACAGATGACAGATATGACAGATGGCAGATATGACAGATGGCAGATATGACAGATGACAGATGACAGATGACAGATATGACAGATAACAGATATGACAGATGACAAATATGACAGATATGACAGATGTCAGTTATGACAGATATGACAGATGACAGATATGACAGATGACAGATATGACAGATAACAGATATGACAGATGACAGATATGACAGATGACAGATATGACAGATGACAGATATAAAAGGTGACAGATATAAAAGATATGACAGATGACAGATATGACAGATGACAGATATGACAGATGACAGATATGACAGATGACAGATATGACAGATGGCAGATACGACAGATGACAGATATGACAGATGACAGATATGACAGATGACAGATATGACAGATGACAGATATGACACATGACCGATATGACAGATGACAGATATGACAGATAACAGATACGACATATGACAGATATGACAATTGACAGATGCCAGATATGAGAGATGACAGATATGACAGATGACAGATATGACAGATGACAGATATGACAGATGACAGATATGACAGATGACAGATATGACAGATGACAGATATGACAGGTGATAGATGACAGATATGACAGATGACAGATATGACACATGACCGATATGACAGATGACAGATATGACAGATAACAGATACGACATATGACAGATATGACAATTGACAGATGACAGATATGAGAGATGACAGATATGACAGATGACAGATATGACAGATGACAGATATGACAGATGACAGATATGACAGATGACAGATATGACAGATGACAGATATGACAGATGACAGATGACAGATATGACAGATGACAGATATGACAGATGACAGATATGACAGATGACAGATATGACAGATGACAGATGACAAATATGACAGATGACAGATATGACAGATGACAGATATGACAGATGACAGATATGACAGATGGCAGATATGACAGATGACAGATATGAAAGATGACAGATATGACAGATTACAGATATGACACATGACCGATATGACAGATGACAGATATGACAGATGACAGATATGACAGATGACAGATATGACAGATGACATATATGACAGATGACAGATGACAGATATGACAGATGACAGATATGACAGTTGACAGATGACAGATATGACAGATGACAGATATGACAGATGACAGATATGACTGATGACAGATATGACAGATATGACAGATATGACAGATATGACAGATATGACAGATGACAGATATAAAAGATGACAGATATGACACATGACCGATATGACAGATGACAGATATGACAGATGAAAGATATGACAGATGACAGATATTTCAGATGACAGATGACAGATATGACAGATGACAGATATGACAGATGACAGATATGACAGATGACAGATATGACAGATGACAGATATGACAGATGACAGATAGGACAGATGACAGATAGGACAGATAACAGATATGACAAATGACAGATATGACAGATGACAGATGACAGATATGTCAGATGACAGATGATAGATATAAAAGATGACAGATATGACATATGACAGATATAACAGATATGACAGATGACAGATATGACAGATATGGCAGATGACAGATATGACAGATGACAGATATGACAGATATGACAGATGGCAGATATGACAGATGGCAGATATGACAGATGGCAGATATGACAGATGACAGATATGACAGATATGACAGATATGACAAATGACAGATATGACAGATGACAGATATGACAGATGCCAGATATGACAGATGACAGATATGACAGAAGACAGATATGGCAGATGACAGATATGACAGTTGACAGATATGACAGATGACAGATATGACAGATGACATATATGACAGATGACAGATGACAGATATGACAGATATGACAGATATGACAGATGACAGATATGACAGATATGACAGATATGACAGATATGACAGATATGACAGATATGACAGATGACAGATATGACAGATGACAGTTATGACAGTTGACAGATGACAGATATGACAGATGACAGATGACAGATGACAGATATGACAGATGACAGATGACAGATATGACAAATGACAGATATAAAAGATATGACAGATGACAGATATAACAGATATGACAGATGACAGATGACAGATGACAGATATGACAGATGACAGATATGGCAGATGACAGATATGACAGATGGCAGATATGACAGATGACAGATATGACAGATGACAGATAAGACAGATGACAGATATGACAGATGACACATATGACACATGACCGATATGACACATGACAGATATGACAGATGGCAGATATGACAGATGGCAGATATGACAGATGACAGATGACAGATATGACAGATGACAGATATGACAGATGACAAATATGACAGATATGACAGATGTCAGTTATGACAGATGACAGATATGACAGATGACAGATATGACAGATGACAGATATGACAGATAACAGATATGACAGATGACAGATATGACAGATGACAGATATAAAAGGTGACAGATAAAAAAGATATGACAGATGACAGATATAACCGATATGACAGATGACAGATATGACAGATGACAGATATGACAGATGACAGATATGACAGATGGCAGATACGACAGATGACAGATATGACAGATGACAGATATGACAGATGACAGATATGACAGTAGACAGATATGACACATGACCGATATGACAGATGACAGATATGACAGATGACAGATATGACAGATGACAGATACGACATATGACAGATATGACAGTTGACAGATGACAGATATGACAGATGACAGATATGACAGATGACAGATATGACAGATGACAGATATGACAGATGACAGATATGACAGATGACAGATATAACAGATATGACAGATGACAGATATGACAGATGACAGATATGACAGATGACAGATATGACAGATGACAGATATGACAGATGGCAGATATGACAGATGACAGATATGACAGATGACAGATATGACAGATGACAGATATGACACATGACCGATATGAGAGATGACAGATATGACAGATGGCAGATATGACAGATGGCAGATATGACAGATGGCAGATATGACAGATGACAGATATGACAGATGACAGATATGACAGATGACAGATATGACAGACGACAGATATGACAGATGACAGATATGATAGATGACAGATAAAAGATGACAGATGACAGATATGACAGATGACAGATATGACAGATGACAGATATGACAGATGACAGATATGACAGATGGCAGATATGACAGATGGCAGATATGACAAATGGCAGATATGACAGATGGCAGATATGACAGATGACAGATATGACAGATATGCAAGATATGACAGATGACAGATATGACAGATGACAGATATGACAGAAGACAGATATAACAGATGACAAATATGACAGATGACAGATATGACAGATGACAGATATAAAAGATGACAGATATGACACATGACCGATATGACAGATGACAGATATGACAGATGACAGATATGACAGATGACAGATATGACAGATGACAGATATGACAGATGACAGATATGACAGATGACAGATATGACAGATGACAGATATGACAGATGACAGATATGACAGATGACAGATATGACAGATGACAGATATAAAAGGTGACAGATATAAAAGATATGACGGATGACAGATATAACAGATATGACAGATGACAGATATGACAGATGGCAGATATGACAGATGGCAGATATGACAGATGACAGATATGACAGATGACAGATATGACAAATGACAGATATGACAGATGACAGATATGATAGATGACAGATGACAGATGACAGATGACAGATGACAGATGACAGACGACAGATATGACAGATGACAGATATGACAGATGACAGATTTGACAGATGACAGATATGACAGATGACAGATGACAGATATGACAGATGACAGATATGACAGATGACAGATATGACAGTTGACAGATATGACAGATGACAGATATGACAGATGACAGATAGGACAGATGACAGATAGGACAGATAACAGATATGACAAATGACAGATATGACAGATGACAGATGACAGATATGTCAGATGACAGATGATAGATATAAAAGATGACAGATATGACATATGACAGATATAACAGATATGACAGATGACAGATATGACAGATATGGCAGATGACAGATATGACAGATGACAGATATGACAGATGACAGATATGACAGATATGCAAGATATGACAGATGACAGATATGACAGATGACAGATATGACAGATGACAGATATGACAGATGACAGATATGACAGATGACAGATATGACAGATGACAGATATGACAGAAGACAGATATGACAGATGACAGATATGACAGATGACAGATATGACAGATGACAGATATAAAAGATGACAGATATGACACATGACCGATATGACAGATGACAGATATGACAGATGACAGATATGACAGATGACAGATATGACAGATGACAGATATGACAGATGACAGATATGACAGTTGACAGATATGACAGATGACAGATATGACAGATGACAGATATGACAGATGACAGATATGACAGATGACAGATATGACAGATGACAGATATGACAGATGACAGATATGACAGATGACAGATGACAAATATGACAGATGACAGATATGACACATGACCGATATGACAGATGACAGATATGACAGATAACAGATACGACATATGACAGATATGACAATTGACAGATGACAGATATGAGAGATGACAGATATGACAGATGACAGATATGACAGATGACAGATATGACAGATGACAGATATGACAGATGACAGATATGACAGATGACAGATATGACAGATGATAGATGACAGATATGACAGATGACAGATATGACAGATGACAGATATGACAGATGACAGATATGACAGATGACAGATGACAAATATGACAGATGACAGATATGACAGATGACAGATATGACAGATGACAGATATGACAGATGGCAGATATGACAGATGACAGATATGAAAGATGACAGATATGACAGATTACAGATATGACACATGACCGATATGACAGATGACAGATATGACAGATGACAGATATGACAGATGACAGATATGACAGATGACATATATGACAGATGACAGATGACAGATATGACAGATGACAGATATGACAGTTGACAGATGACAGATATGACAGATGACAGATATGACAGATGACAGATATGACTGATGACAGATATGACAGATATGACAGATATGACAGATATGACAGATGACAGATATAAAAGATGACAGATATGACACATGACCGATATGACAGATGACACATATGACACATGACCGACATGACAGATGACAGATATGACAGATGGCAGATATGACAGATGGCAGATATGACAGATGGCAGATATGACAGATGACAGATATGACAGATGACAGATATGACAAATGACAGATATGACAGATGACAGATATGATAGATGACAGATGACAGATGACAGATGACAGATGACAGATGACAGATGACAGACGACAGATATGACAGATGACAGATATGACAGATGACAGATGACAGATTTGACAGATGACAGATATGACAGATGACAGATGACAGATATGACAGATGACAGATATGACAGATGACAGATATGACAGTTGACAGATATGACAGATGACAGATATGACAGATGACAGATAGGACAGATGACAGATAGGACAGATAACAGATATGACAAATGACAGATATGACAGATGACAGATGACAGATATGTCAGATGACAGATGATAGATATAAAAGATGACAGATATGACATATGACAGATATAACAGATATGACAGATGACAGATATGACAGATATGGCAGATGACAGATATGACAGATGACAGATATGACAGATGACAGATATGACAGATATGCAAGATATGACAGATGACAGATATGACAGATGACAGATATGACAGATGACAGATATGACAGATGACAGATATGACAGATGACAGATATGACAGATGACAGATATGACAGAAGACAGATATGACAGATGACAGATATGACAGATGACAGATATGACAGATGACAGATATAAAAGATGACAGATATGACACATGACCGATATGACAGATGACAGATATGACAGATGACAGATATGACAGATGACAGATATGACAGATGACAGATATGACAGATGACAGATATGACAGTTGACAGATATGACAGATGACAGATATGACAGATGACAGATATGACAGATGACAGATATGACAGATGACAGATATGACAGATGACAGATATGACAGATGACAGATATGACAGATGACAGATGACAAATATGACAGATGACAGATATGACACATGACCGATATGACAGATGACAGATATGACAGATAACAGATACGACATATGACAGATATGACAATTGACAGATGACAGATATGAGAGATGACAGATATGACAGATGACAGATATGACAGATGACAGATATGACAGATGACAGATATGACAGATGACAGATATGACAGATGACAGATATGACAGATGACAGATATGACAGATGATAGATGACAGATATGACAGATGACAGATATGACAGATGACAGATATGACAGATGACAGATATGACAGATGACAGATGACAAATATGACAGATGACAGATATGACAGATGACAGATATGACAGATGACAGATATGACAGATGGCAGATATGACAGATGACAGATATGAAAGATGACAGATATGACAGATTACAGATATGACACATGACCGATATGACAGATGACAGATATGACAGATGACAGATATGACAGATGACAGATATGACAGATGACATATATGACAGATGACAGATGACAGATATGACAGATGACAGATATGACAGTTGACAGATGACAGATATGACAGATGACAGATATGACAGATGACAGATATGACTGATGACAGATATGACAGATATGACAGATATGACAGATATGACAGATATGACAGATGACAGATATAAAAGATGACAGATATGACACATGACCGATATGACAGATGACACATATGACACATGACCGACATGACAGATGACAGATATGACAGATGGCAGATATGACAGATGGCAGATATGACAGATGACAGATGACAGATGACAGATATGACAGATAACAGATATGACAGATGACAAATATGACAGATATGACAGATGTCAGTTATGACAGATATGACAGATGACAGATATGACAGATATGACAGATGACAGATATGACAGATAACAGATATGACAGATGACAGATATGACAGATGACAGATATGACAGATGACAGATATAAAAGGTGACAGATATAAAAGATATGACAGATGACAGATATGACAGATGACAGATATGACAGATGACAGATATGACAGATGACAGATATGACAGATGGCAGATACGACAGATGACAGATATGACAGATGACAGATATGACAGATGACAGATATGACAGATGACAGATATGACACATGACCGATATGACAGATGACAGATATGACAGATAACAGATACGACATATGACAGATATGACAATTGACAGATGCCAGATATGAGAGATGACAGATATGACAGATGACAGATATGACAGATGACAGATATGACAGATGACAGATATGACAGATGACAGATATGACAGATGACAGATATGACAGGTGATAGATGACAGATATGACAGATGACAGATATGACAGATGACAGATATGACAGATGACAGATATGACAGATGACAGATGACAAATATGACAGATGACAGATATGACACATGACCGATATGACAGATGACAGATATGACAGATAACAGATACGACATATGACAGATATGACAATTGACAGATGACAGATATGAGAGATGACAGATATGACAGATGACAGATATGACAGATGACAGATATGACAGATGACAGATATGACAGATGACAGATATGACAGATGACAGATATGACAGATGATAGATGACAGATATGACAGATGACAGATATGACAGATGACAGATATGACAGATGACAGATATGACAGATGACAGATGACAAATATGACAGATGACAGATATGACAGATGACAGATATGACAGATGACAGATATGACAGATGGCAGATATGACAGATGACAGATATGAAAGATGACAGATATGACAGATTACAGATATGACACATGACCGATATGACAGATGACAGATATGACAGATGACAGATATGACAGATGACATATATGACAGATGACAGATGACAGATATGACAGATGACAGATATGACAGTTGACAGATGACAGATATGACAGATGACAGATATGACAGATGACAGATATGACTGATGACAGATATGACAGATATGACAGATATGACAGATATGACAGATATGACAGATGACAGATATAAAAGATGACAGATATGACACATGACCGATATGACAGATGACAGATATGACAGATGAAAGATATGACAGATGACAGATATTTCAGATGACAGATGACAGATATGACAGATGACAGATATGACAGATGACAGATATGACAGATGACAGATATGACAGATGACAGATATGACAGATGACAGATAGGACAGATGACAGATAGGACAGATAACAGATATGACAAATGACAGATATGACAGATGACAGATGACAGATATGTCAGATGACAGATGATAGATATAAAAGATGACAGATATGACATATGACAGATATAACAGATATGACAGATGACAGATATGACAGATATGGCAGATGACAGATATGACAGATGACAGATATGACAGATATGACAGATGGCAGATATGACAGATGGCAGATATGACAGATGGCAGATATGACAGATGACAGATATGACAGATATGACAGATATGACAAATGACAGATATGACAGATGACAGATATGACAGATGCCAGATATGACAGATGACAGATATGACAGAAGACAGATATGGCAGATGACAGATATGACAGTTGACAGATATGACAGATGACAGATATGACAGATGACATATATGACAGATGACAGATGACAGATATGACAGATATGACAGATATGACAGATGACAGATATGACAGATATGACAGATATGACAGATATGACAGATATGACAGATATGACAGATATGACAGATATGACAGATGACAGATATGACAGATGACAGTTATGACAGTTGACAGATGACAGATATGACAGATGACAGATGACAGATGACAGATATGACAGATGACAGATGACAGATATGACAAATGACAGATATAAAAGATATGACAGATGACAGATATAACAGATATGACAGATGACAGATGACAGATGACAGATATGACAGATGACAGATATGGCAGATGACAGATATGACAGATGGCAGATATGACAGATGACAGATATGACAGATGACAGATAAGACAGATGACAGATATGACAGATGACACATATGACACATGACCGATATGACACATGACAGATATGACAGATGGCAGATATGACAGATGGCAGATATGACAGATGACAGATGACAGATATGACAGATGACAGATATGACAGATGACAAATATGACAGATATGACAGATGTCAGTTATGACAGATGACAGATATGACAGATGACAGATATGACAGATGACAGATATGACAGATAACAGATATGACAGATGACAGATATGACAGATGACAGATATAAAAGGTGACAGATAAAAAAGATATGACAGATGACAGATATAACCGATATGACAGATGACAGATATGACAGATGACAGATATGACAGATGACAGATATGACAGATGGCAGATACGACAGATGACAGATATGACAGATGACAGATATGACAGATGACAGATATGACAGTAGACAGATATGACACATGACCGATATGACAGATGACAGATATGACAGATGACAGATATGACAGATGACAGATATGACAGATGACAGATATGACAGATGACAGATATGACAGATGACAGATATGACAGATGACAGATATAACAGATATGACAGATGACAGATATGACAGATGACAGATATGACAGATGACAGATATGACAGATGACAGATATGACAGATGGCAGATATGACAGATGACAGATATGACAGATGACAGATATGACAGATGACAGATATGACACATGACCGATATGAGAGATGACAGATATGACAGATGGCAGATATGACAGATGGCAGATATGACAGATGGCAGATATGACAGATGACAGATATGACAGATGACAGATATGACAGACGACAGATATGACAGATGACAGATATGATAGATGACAGATAAAAGATGACAGATGACAGATATGACAGATGACAGATATGACAGATGACAGATATGACAGATGACAGATATGACAGATGGCAGATATGACAGATGGCAGATATGACAAATGGCAGATATGACAGATGGCAGATATGACAGATGACAGATATGACAGATATGCAAGATATGACTGATGACAGATATGACAGATGACAGATATGACAGATGACAGATATGACAGATGACAGATATGACAGATGACAGATATGACAGAAGACAGATATGACAGATGACAAATATGACAGATGACAGATATGACAGATGACAGATATAAAAGATGACAGATATGACACATGACCGATATGACAGATGACAGATATGACAGATGACAGATATGACAGATGACAGATATGACAGATGACAGATATGACAGATGACAGATATGACAGATGACAGATATGACAGATGACAGATATGACAGATGACAGATATGACAGATGACAGATATGACAGATGACAGATATAAAAGGTGACAGATATAAAAGATATGACGGATGACAGATATAACAGATATGACAGATGACAGATATGACAGATGGCAGATATGACAGATGGCAGATATGACAGATGACAGATATGACAGATGACAGATATGACAAATGACAGATATGACAGATGACAGATATGATAGATGACAGATGACAGATGACAGATGACAGATGACAGATGACAGATGACAGACGACAGATATGACAGATGACAGATATGACAGATGACAGATGACAGATTTGACAGATGACAGATATGACAGATGACAGATGACAGATATGACAGATGACAGATATGACAGATGACAGATATGACAGTTGACAGATATGACAGATGACAGATATGACAGATGACAGATAGGACAGATGACAGATAGGACAGATAACAGATATGACAAATGACAGATATGACAGATGACAGATGACAGATATGTCAGATGACAGATGATAGATATAAAAGATGACAGATATGACATATGACAGATATAACAGATATGACAGATGACAGATATGACAGATATGGCAGATGACAGATATGACAGATGACAGATATGACAGATATGCAAGATATGACAGATGACAGATATGACAGATGACAGATATGACAGATGACAGATATGACAGATGACAGATATGACAGATGACAGATATGACAGAAGACAGATATGACAGATGACAGATATGACAGATGACAGATATGACAGATGACAGATATAAAAGATGACAGATATGACACATGACCGATATGACAGATGACAGATATGACAGATGACAGATATGACAGATGACAGATATGACAGATGACAGATATGACAGTTGACAGATATGACAGATGACAGATATGACAGATGACAGATATGACAGATGACAGATATGACAGATGACAGATATGACAGATGACAGATATGACAGATGGCAGATATGACAGATGGCAGATATGACAAATGGCAGATATGATAGATGACAGATGACAGATGACAGATGACAGATGACAGATGACAGATGACAGACGACAGATATGACAGATGACAGATATGACAGATGACAGGTGACAGATTTGACAGATGACAGATATGACAGATGACAGATGACAGATGACAGATATGACAGATGACAGATATGACAGATGACAGATATGACAGTTGACAGATATGACAGATGACAGATATGACAGATGACAGATAGGACAGATGACAGATAGGACAGATAACAGATATGACAAATGACAGATATGACAGATGACAGATGACAGATATGTCAGATGACAGATGATAGATATAAAAGATGACAGATATGACATATGACAGATATAACAGATATGACAGATGACAGATATGACAGATATGGCAGATGACAGATATGACAGATGACAGATATGACAGATGGCAGATATGACAGATGGCAGATATGACAGATGGCAGATATGACAGATGACAGATATGACAGATATGACAGATATGACAGATGACAGATGCCAGATATGACAGATGACAGATATGACAGAAGACAGATATGACAGTTGACAGATATGACAGATGACAGATATGACAGATAAAAGATATGACAGATGACAGATGACATATATGACAGATGACAGATGACAGATATGACAGATATGACAGATATGACAGATATGACAGATATGACAGATGACAGATATGACAGATATATGACAGATATGACAGATGACAGATATGACAGATGACAGATATGACAGATGACAGATATGACAGTTGACAGATGTCAGATATGACAGATGACAGATGACAGATATGACAGATATGACAGATATGACAGATGACAGATGACAGATATGACAAATGACAGATATGACAGATGACAGATATAACAGATATGACAGATGACAGATGACAGATATGACAGATGACAGATATGGCAGATGACAGATATGACAGATGGCAGATATGACAGATGACAGATATGACAGATGACAGATAAGACAGATGACAGATATGACAGATGACACATATGACACATGACCGATATGACAGATGACAGATATGACAGATGGCAGATATGACAGATGACAGATGACAGATATGACAGATGACAAATATGACAGATATGACAGATGTCAGTTATGACAGATGACAGATATGACAGATGACAGATACGACATATGACAGATATGACAGATGACAGATATGACAGATGACAGATATGACAGATGACAGATATGACAGATGACAGATATGACAGATGACAGATATGACAGATGACAGATATGACAGATGACAGATATGACAGATGACAGATATGACAGATGACAGATATGACAGATGACAGATATGACAGATGACAGATATGACAGATGACAGATATGACAGATGACAGATATGACAGATGACAGATATGACAGATGACAGATATGACAGATGACAGATATGACAGATGACAGATATGACAGATGACAGATATAAAAGGTGACAGATATAAAAGATATGACGGATGACAGATATAACAGATATGAGAGATGACAGATATGACAGATGGCAGATATGACAGATGGCAGATATGACAGATGACAGATATGACAGATGACAGATATGACAAATGACAGATATGACAGATGACAGATATGATAGATGACAGATGACAGATGACAGATGACAGATGACAGATGACAGACGACAGATATGACAGATCACAGATATGACAGATGACAGATGACAGATTTGACAGATGACAGATATGACAGATGACAGATGACAGATATGACAGATGACAGATATGACAGATGACAGATATGACAGTTGACAGATATGACAGATGACAGATATGACAGATGACAGATAGGACAGATGACAGATAGGACAGATAACAGATATGACAAATGACAGATATGACAGATGACAGATGACAGATATGTCAGATGACAGATGATAGATATAAAAGATGACAGATATGACATATGACAGATATAACAGATATGACAGATGACAGATATGACAGATATGGCAGATGACAGATATGACAGATGACAGATATGACAGATGGCAGATATGACAGATGGCAGATATGACAGATGGCAGATATGACAGATGACAGATATGACAGATATGACAGATATGACATATGACAGATATAACAGATATGACAGATGACAGATATGACAGATGACAGATATGACAGATGACAGATATGACAGATGGCAGATATGACAGATGACAGATATGACAGATGACAGATATGACAGATGACAGATATGACACATGACCGATATGAGAGATGACAGATATGACAGATGGCAGATATGACAGATGGCAGATATGACAGATGGCAGATATGACAGATGACAGATATTACAGATGACAGATATGACAGATGACAGATATGACAGACGACAGATATGACAGATGACAGATATGATAGATGACAGATGACAGATGAAAGATGACAGATGACAGATATGACAGATGACAGATATGACAGATGACAGATATGACAGATGGCAGATATGACAAATGGCAGATATGACAGATGGCAGATATGACAGATTACAGATATGACAGATATGCAAGATATGACAGATGACAGATATGACAGATGACAGATATGACAGATGAAAGATATGACAGATGACAGATATGACAGAAGACAGATATGGCAGATGACAGATATGACAGTTGACAGATATGACAGATGACAGATATGACAGATGACATATATGACAGATGACAGATGACAGATATGACAGATGACATATATGACAGATGACAGATGACAGATATGACAGATATGACAGATATGACAGATGACAGATATGACAGATATGACAGATATGACAGATATGACAGATATGACAGATATGACAGATATGACAGATGACAGATATGACAGATGACAGTTATGACAGTTGACAGATGACAGATATGACAGATGACAGATGACAGATGACAGATGACAGATATGACAGATGACAGATGACAGATATGACAAATGACAGATATAAAAGATGACAGATATAAAAGATATGACAGATGACAGATATAACAGATATGACAGATGACAGATGACAGATGACAGATATGACAGATGACAGATATGGCAGATGACAGATATGACAGATGGCAGATATGACAGATGACAGATATGACAGATGACAGATAAGACAGATGACAGATATGACAGATGACACATATGACACATGACCGATATGACACATAACAGATATGACAGATGGCAGATATGACAGATGGCAGATATGACAGATGACAGATGACAGATATGACAGATGACAGATATGACAGATGACAGATATGACAGATGACAAATATGACAGATATGACAGATGTCAGTTATGACAGATGACAGATATGACAGATGACAGATATGACAGATGACAGATATGACAGATAACAGATATGACAGATGACAGATATGACAGATGACAGATATAAAAGGTGACAGATAAAAAAGATATGACAGATGACAGATATAACCGATATGACAGATGACAGATATGACAGATGACAGATATGACAGATGACAGATATGACAGATGACAGATATGACAGATGACAGATATGACAGATGACAGATATGACAGTAGACAGATATGACACATGACCGATATGACAGATGACAGATATGACAGATGACAGATATGACAGATGACAGATACGACATATGACAGATATGACAGTTGACAGATGACAGATATGACAGATGACAGATATGACAGATGACAGATATGACAGATGACAGATATGACAGATGACAGATATGACAGATGACAGATATAACAGATATGACAGATGACAGATATGACAGATGACAGATATGACAGATGACAGATATGACAGATGGCAGATATGACAGATGACAGATATGACAGATGACAGATATGACAGATGACAGATATGACACATGACCGATATGAGAGATGACAGATATGACAGATGGCAGATATGACAGATGGCAGATATGACAGATGGCAGATATGACAGATGACAGATATGACAGATGACAGATATGACAGATGACAGATATGACAGACGACAGATATGACAGATGACAGATATGATAGATGACAGATGAAAGATGACAGATGACAGATATGACAGATGACAGATATGACAGATGACAGATATGACAGATGACAGATATGACAGATGACAGATATGACAGATGGCAGATATGACAGATGGCAGATATGACAAATGGCAGATATGACAGATGGCAGATATGACAGATGACAGATATGACAGATATGCAAGATATGACAGATGACAGATATGACAGATGACAGATATGACAGATGACAGATATGACAGATGACAGATATGACAGATGACAGATATGACAGAAGACAGATATGACAGATGACAGATATGACAGATGACAGATATGACAGATGACAGATATAAAAGATGACAGATATGACACATGACCGATATGACAGATGACAGATATGACAGATGACAGATATGACAGATGACAGATATGACAGATGACAGATATGACAGATGACAGATATGACAGATGACAGATATGACAGATGACAGATATGACAGATGACAGATGACAGATATGACAGATGACAGATATGACAGATGACAGATATGACAGATGACAGATATGACAGATGACAGATATGACAGATGACAGATATAAAAGGTGACAGATATAAAACATATGACGGATGACAGATATAACAGATATGACAGATGACAGATATGACAGATGGCAGATATGACAGATGGCAGATATGACAGATGACAGATATGACAGATGACAGATATGACAAATGACAGATATGACAGATGACAGATATGATAGATGACAGATGACAGATGACAGATGACAGATGACAGATGACAGATGACAGACGACAGATATGACAGATGACAGATATGACAGATGACAGATGACAGATAGGACAGATGACAGATAGGACAGATAACAGATATGACAAATGACAGATATGACAGATGACAGATGACAGATATGTCAGATGACAGATGATAGATATAAAAGATGACAGATATGACATATGACAGATATAACAGATATGACAGATGACAGATATGACAGATATGGCAGATGACAGATATGACAGATGACAGATATGACAGATGACAGATATGACAGATGACAGATGACAGATGACAGACGACAGATATGACAGATGACAGATATGACAGATGACAGATGACAGATTTGACAGATGACAGATATGACAGATGACAGATGACAGATATGACAGATGACAGATATGACAGATGACAGATATGACAGTTGACAGATATGACAGATGACAGATATGACAGATGACAGATAGGACAGATGACAGATAGGACAGATAACAGATATGACAAATGACAGATATGACAGATGACAGATGACAGATATGTCAGATGACAGATGATAGATATAAAAGATGACAGATATGACATATGACAGATATAACAGATATGACAGATGACAGATATGACAGATATGGCAGATGACAGATATGACAGATGACAGATATGACAGATGACAGATATGACAGATATGCAAGATATGACAGATGACAGATATGACAGATGACAGATATGACAGATGACAGATATGACAGATGACAGATATGACAGATGACAGATATGACAGATGACAGATATGACAGAAGACAGATATGACAGATGACAGATATGACAGATGACAGATATGACAGATGACAGATATAAAAGATGACAGATATGACACATGACCGATATGACAGATGACAGATATGACAGATGACAGATATGACAGATGACAGATATGACAGATGACAGATATGACAGATGACAGATATGACAGTTGACAGATATGACAGATGACAGATATGACAGATGACAGATATGACAGATGACAGATATGACAGATGACAGATATGACAGATGACAGATATGACAGATGACAGATATGACAGATGACAGATGACAAATATGACAGATGACAGATATGACACATGACCGATATGACAGATGACAGATATGACAGATAACAGATACGACATATGACAGATATGACAATTGACAGATGACAGATATGAGAGATGACAGATATGACAGATGACAGATATGACAGATGACAGATATGACAGATGACAGATATGACAGATGACAGATATGACAGATGACAGATATGACAGATGACAGATATGACAGATGATAGATGACAGATATGACAGATGACAGATATGACAGATGACAGATATGACAGATGACAGATATGACAGATGACAGATGACAAATATGACAGATGACAGATATGACAGATGACAGATATGACAGATGACAGATATGACAGATGGCAGATATGACAGATGACAGATATGAAAGATGACAGATATGACAGATTACAGATATGACACATGACCGATATGACAGATGACAGATATGACAGATGACAGATATGACAGATGACAGATATGACAGATGACATATATGACAGATGACAGATGACAGATATGACAGATGACAGATATGACAGTTGACAGATGACAGATATGACAGATGACAGATATGACAGATGACAGATATGACTGATGACAGATATGACAGATATGACAGATATGACAGATATGACAGATATGACAGATGACAGATATAAAAGATGACAGATATGACACATGACCGATATGACAGATGACACATATGACACATGACCGACATGACAGATGACAGATATGACAGATGGCAGATATGACAGATGGCAGATATGACAGATGACAGATGACAGATGACAGATATGACAGATAACAGATATGACAGATGACAAATATGACAGATATGACAGATGTCAGTTATGACAGATATGACAGATGACAGATATGACAGATATGACAGATGACAGATATGACAGATAACAGATATGACAGATGACAGATATGACAGATGACAGATATGACAGATGACAGATATAAAAGGTGACAGATATAAAAGATATGACAGATGACAGATATGACAGATGACAGATATGACAGATGACAGATATGACAGATGACAGATATGACAGATGGCAGATACGACAGATGACAGATATGACAGATGACAGATATGACAGATGACAGATATGACAGATGACAGATATGACACATGACCGATATGACAGATGACAGATATGACAGATAACAGATACGACATATGACAGATATGACAATTGACAGATGCCAGATATGAGAGATGACAGATATGACAGATGACAGATATGACAGATGACAGATATGACAGATGACAGATATGACAGATGACAGATATGACAGATGACAGATATGACAGGTGATAGATGACAGATATGACAGATGACAGATATGACAGATGACAGATATGACAGATGACAGATATGACAGATGACAGATGACAAATATGACAGATGACAGATATGACACATGACCGATATGACAGATGACAGATATGACAGATAACAGATACGACATATGACAGATATGACAATTGACAGATGACAGATATGAGAGATGACAGATATGACAGATGACAGATATGACAGATGACAGATATGACAGATGACAGATATGACAGATGACAGATATGACAGATGACAGATATGACAGATGATAGATGACAGATATGACAGATGACAGATATGACAGATGACAGATATGACAGATGACAGATATGACAGATGACAGATGACAAATATGACAGATGACAGATATGACAGATGACAGATATGACAGATGACAGATATGACAGATGGCAGATATGACAGATGACAGATATGAAAGATGACAGATATGACAGATTACAGATATGACACATGACCGATATGACAGATGACAGATATGACAGATGACAGATATGACAGATGACATATATGACAGATGACAGATGACAGATATGACAGATGACAGATATGACAGTTGACAGATGACAGATATGACAGATGACAGATATGACAGATGACAGATATGACTGATGACAGATATGACAGATATGACAGATATGACAGATATGACAGATATGACAGATGACAGATATAAAAGATGACAGATATGACACATGACCGATATGACAGATGACAGATATGACAGATGAAAGATATGACAGATGACAGATATTTCAGATGACAGATGACAGATATGACAGATGACAGATATGACAGATGACAGATATGACAGATGACAGATATGACAGATGACAGATATGACAGATGACAGATAGGACAGATGACAGATAGGACAGATAACAGATATGACAAATGACAGATATGACAGATGACAGATGACAGATATGTCAGATGACAGATGATAGATATAAAAGATGACAGATATGACATATGACAGATATAACAGATATGACAGATGACAGATATGACAGATATGGCAGATGACAGATATGACAGATGACAGATATGACAGATATGACAGATGGCAGATATGACAGATGGCAGATATGACAGATGGCAGATATGACAGATGACAGATATGACAGATATGACAGATATGACAAATGACAGATATGACAGATGACAGATATGACAGATGCCAGATATGACAGATGACAGATATGACAGAAGACAGATATGGCAGATGACAGATATGACAGTTGACAGATATGACAGATGACAGATATGACAGATGACATATATGACAGATGACAGATGACAGATATGACAGATATGACAGATATGACAGATGACAGATATGACAGATATGACAGATATGACAGATATGACAGATATGACAGATATGACAGATATGACAGATATGACAGATGACAGATATGACAGATGACAGTTATGACAGTTGACAGATGACAGATATGACAGATGACAGATGACAGATGACAGATATGACAGATGACAGATGACAGATATGACAAATGACAGATATAAAAGATATGACAGATGACAGATATAACAGATATGACAGATGACAGATGACAGATGACAGATATGACAGATGACAGATATGGCAGATGACAGATATGACAGATGGCAGATATGACAGATGACAGATATGACAGATGACAGATAAGACAGATGACAGATATGACAGATGACACATATGACACATGACCGATATGACACATGACAGATATGACAGATGGCAGATATGACAGATGGCAGATATGACAGATGACAGATGACAGATATGACAGATGACAGATATGACAGATGACAAATATGACAGATATGACAGATGTCAGTTATGACAGATGACAGATATGACAGATGACAGATATGACAGATGACAGATATGACAGATAACAGATATGACAGATGACAGATATGACAGATGACAGATATAAAAGGTGACAGATAAAAAAGATATGACAGATGACAGATATAACCGATATGACAGATGACAGATATGACAGATGACAGATATGACAGATGACAGATATGACAGATGGCAGATACGACAGATGACAGATATGACAGATGACAGATATGACAGATGACAGATATGACAGTAGACAGATATGACACATGACCGATATGACAGATGACAGATATGACAGATGACAGATATGACAGATGACAGATATGACAGATGACAGATATGACAGATGACAGATATGACAGATGACAGATATGACAGATGACAGATATAACAGATATGACAGATGACAGATATGACAGATGACAGATATGACAGATGACAGATATGACAGATGACAGATATGACAGATGGCAGATATGACAGATGACAGATATGACAGATGACAGATATGACAGATGACAGATATGACACATGACCGATATGAGAGATGACAGATATGACAGATGGCAGATATGACAGATGGCAGATATGACAGATGGCAGATATGACAGATGACAGATATGACAGATGACAGATATGACAGACGACAGATATGACAGATGACAGATATGATAGATGACAGATAAAAGATGACAGATGACAGATATGACAGATGACAGATATGACAGATGACAGATATGACAGATGACAGATATGACAGATGGCAGATATGACAGATGGCAGATATGACAAATGGCAGATATGACAGATGGCAGATATGACAGATGACAGATATGACAGATATGCAAGATATGACTGATGACAGATATGACAGATGACAGATATGACAGATGACAGATATGACAGATGACAGATATGACAGATGACAGATATGACAGAAGACAGATATGACAGATGACAAATATGACAGATGACAGATATGACAGATGACAGATATAAAAGATGACAGATATGACACATGACCGATATGACAGATGACAGATATGACAGATGACAGATATGACAGATGACAGATATGACAGATGACAGATATGACAGATGACAGATATGACAGATGACAGATATGACAGATGACAGATATGACAGATGACAGATATGACAGATGACAGATATGACAGATGACAGATATAAAAGGTGACAGATATAAAAGATATGACGGATGACAGATATAACAGATATGACAGATGACAGATATGACAGATGGCAGATATGACAGATGGCAGATATGACAGATGACAGATATGACAGATGACAGATATGACAAATGACAGATATGACAGATGACAGATATGATAGATGACAGATGACAGATGACAGATGACAGATGACAGATGACAGATGACAGACGACAGATATGACAGATGACAGATATGACAGATGACAGATGACAGATTTGACAGATGACAGATATGACAGATGACAGATGACAGATATGACAGATGACAGATATGACAGATGACAGATATGACAGTTGACAGATATGACAGATGACAGATATGACAGATGACAGATAGGACAGATGACAGATAGGACAGATAACAGATATGACAAATGACAGATATGACAGATGACAGATGACAGATATGTCAGATGACAGATGATAGATATAAAAGATGACAGATATGACATATGACAGATATAACAGATATGACAGATGACAGATATGACAGATATGGCAGATGACAGATATGACAGATGACAGATATGACAGATGACAGATATGACAGATATGCAAGATATGACAGATGACAGATATGACAGATGACAGATATGACAGATGACAGATATGACAGATGACAGATATGACAGATGACAGATATGACAGAAGACAGATATGACAGATGACAGATATGACAGATGACAGATATGACAGATGACAGATATAAAAGATGACAGATATGACACATGACCGATATGACAGATGACAGATATGACAGATGACAGATATGACAGATGACAGATATGACAGATGACAGATATGACAGTTGACAGATATGACAGATGACAGATATGACAGATGACAGATATGACAGATGACAGATATGACAGATGACAGATATGACAGATGACAGATATGACAGATGGCAGATATGACAGATGGCAGATATGACAAATGGCAGATATGATAGATGACAGATGACAGATGACAGATGACAGATGACAGATGACAGATGACAGACGACAGATATGACAGATGACAGATATGACAGATGACAGGTGACAGATTTGACAGATGACAGATATGACAGATGACAGATGACAGATGACAGATATGACAGATGACAGATATGACAGATGACAGATATGACAGTTGACAGATATGACAGTTGACAGATATGACAGATGACAGATAGGACAGATGACAGATAGGACAGATAACAGATATGACAAATGACAGATATGACAGATGACAGATGACAGATATGTCAGATGACAGATGATAGATATAAAAGATGACAGATATGACATATGACAGATATAACAGATATGACAGATGACAGATATGACAGATATGGCAGATGACAGATATGACAGATGACAGATATGACAGATGGCAGATATGACAGATGGCAGATATGACAGATGGCAGATATGACAGATGACAGATATGACAGATATGACAGATATGACAGATGACAGATGCCAGATATGACAGATGACAGATATGACAGAAGACAGATATGACAGTTGACAGATATGACAGATGACAGATATGACAGATAAAAGATATGACAGATGACAGATGACATATATGACAGATGACAGATGACAGATATGACAGATATGACAGATATGACAGATATGACAGATATGACAGATGACAGATATGACAGATATATGACAGATATGACAGATGACAGATATGACAGATGACAGATATGACAGATGACAGATATGACAGTTGACAGATGTCAGATATGACAGATGACAGATGACAGATATGACAGATATGACAGATATGACAGATGACAGATGACAGATATGACAAATGACAGATATGACAGATGACAGATATAACAGATATGACAGATGACAGATGACAGATATGACAGATGACAGATATGGCAGATGACAGATATGACAGATGGCAGATATGACAGATGACAGATATGACAGATGACAGATAAGACAGATGACAGATATGACAGATGACACATATGACACATGACCGATATGACAGATGACAGATATGACAGATGGCAGATATGACAGATGACAGATGACAGATATGACAGATGACAAATATGACAGATATGACAGATGTCAGTTATGACAGATGACAGATATGACAGATGACAGATACGACATATGACAGATATGACAGATGACAGATATGACAGATGACAGATATGACAGATGACAGATATGACAGATGACAGATATGACAGATGACAGATATGACAGATGACAGATATGACAGATGACAGATATGACAGATGACAGATATGACAGATGACAGATATGACAGATGACAGATATGACAGATGACAGATATGACAGATGACAGATATGACAGATGACAGATATGACAGATGACAGATATGACAGATGACAGATATGACAGATGACAGATATAAAAGGTGACAGATATAAAAGATATGACGGATGACAGATATAACAGATATGAGAGATGACAGATATGACAGATGGCAGATATGACAGATGGCAGATATGACAGATGACAGATATGACAGATGACAGATATGACAAATGACAGATATGACAGATGACAGATATGATAGATGACAGATGACAGATGACAGATGACAGATGACAGATGACAGACGACAGATATGACAGATCACAGATATGACAGATGACAGATGACAGATTTGACAGATGACAGATATGACAGATGACAGATGACAGATATGACAGATGACAGATATGACAGATGACAGATATGACAGTTGACAGATATGACAGATGACAGATATGACAGATGACAGATAGGACAGATGACAGATAGGACAGATAACAGATATGACAAATGACAGATATGACAGATGACAGATGACAGATATGTCAGATGACAGATGATAGATATAAAAGATGACAGATATGACATATGACAGATATAACAGATATGACAGATGACAGATATGACAGATATGGCAGATGACAGATATGACAGATGACAGATATGACAGATGGCAGATATGACAGATGGCAGATATGACAGATGGCAGATATGACAGATGACAGATATGACAGATATGACAGATATGACATATGACAGATATAACAGATATGACAGATGACAGATATGACAGATGACAGATATGACAGATGACAGATATGACAGATGGCAGATATGACAGATGACAGATATGACAGATGACAGATATGACAGATGACAGATATGACACATGACCGATATGAGAGATGACAGATATGACAGATGGCAGATATGACAGATGGCAGATATGACAGATGGCAGATATGACAGATGACAGATATTACAGATGACAGATATGACAGATGACAGATATGACAGACGACAGATATGACAGATGACAGATATGATAGATGACAGATGACAGATGAAAGATGACAGATGACAGATATGACAGATGACAGATATGACAGATGACAGATATGACAGATGGCAGATATGACAAATGGCAGATATGACAGATGGCAGATATGACAGATTACAGATATGACAGATATGCAAGATATGACAGATGACAGATATGACAGATGACAGATATGACAGATGAAAGATATGACAGATGACAGATATGACAGAAGACAGATATGGCAGATGACAGATATGACAGTTGACAGATATGACAGATGACAGATATGACAGATGACATATATGACAGATGACAGATGACAGATATGACAGATGACATATATGACAGATGACAGATGACAGATATGACAGATATGACAGATATGACAGATGACAGATATGACAGATATGACAGATATGACAGATATGACAGATATGACAGATATGACAGATATGACAGATGACAGATATGACAGATGACAGTTATGACAGTTGACAGATGACAGATATGACAGATGACAGATGACAGATGACAGATGACAGATATGACAGATGACAGATGACAGATATGACAAATGACAGATATAAAAGATGACAGATATAAAAGATATGACAGATGACAGATATAACAGATATGACAGATGACAGATGACAGATGACAGATATGACAGATGACAGATATGGCAGATGACAGATATGACAGATGGCAGATATGACAGATGACAGATATGACAGATGACAGATAAGACAGATGACAGATATGACAGATGACACATATGACACATGACCGATATGACACATAACAGATATGACAGATGGCAGATATGACAGATGGCAGATATGACAGATGACAGATGACAGATATGACAGATGACAGATATGACAGATGACAGATATGACAGATGACAAATATGACAGATATGACAGATGTCAGTTATGACAGATGACAGATATGACAGATGACAGATATGACAGATGACAGATATGACAGATAACAGATATGACAGATGACAGATATGACAGATGACAGATATAAAAGGTGACAGATAAAAAAGATATGACAGATGACAGATATAACCGATATGACAGATGACAGATATGACAGATGACAGATATGACAGATGACAGATATGACAGATGACAGATATGACAGATGGCAGATACGACAGATGACAGATATGACAGATGACAGATATGACAGATGACAGATATGACAGTAGACAGATATGACACATGACCGATATGACAGATGACAGATATGACAGATGACAGATATGACAGATGACAGATACGACATATGACAGATATGACAGTTGACAGATGACAGATATGACAGATGACAGATATGACAGATGACAGATATGACAGATGACAGATATGACAGATGACAGATATGACAGATGACAGATATAACAGATATGACAGATGACAGATATGACAGATGACAGATATGACAGATGACAGATATGACAGATGGCAGATATGACAGATGACAGATATGACAGATGACAGATATGACAGATGACAGATATGACACATGACCGATATGAGAGATGACAGATATGACAGATGGCAGATATGACAGATGGCAGATATGACAGATGGCAGATATGACAGATGACAGATATGACAGATGACAGATATGACAGATGACAGATATGACAGACGACAGATATGACAGATGACAGATATGATAGATGACAGATGAAAGATGACAGATGACAGATATGACAGATGACAGATATGACAGATGACAGATATGACAGATGACAGATATGACAGATGGCAGATATGACAGATGGCAGATATGACAAATGGCAGATATGACAGATGGCAGATATGACAGATGGCAGATATGACAGATGACAGATATGACAGATATGCAAGATATGACAGATGACAGATATGACAGATGACAGATATGACAGATGACAGATATGACAGATGACAGATATGACAGATGACAGATATGACAGAAGACAGATATGACAGATGACAGATATGACAGATGACAGATATGACAGATGACAGATATAAAAGATGACAGATATGACACATGACCGATATGACAGATGACAGATATGACAGATGACAGATATGACAGATGACAGATATGACAGATGACAGATATGACAGATGACAGATATGACAGATGACAGATATGACAGATGACAGATATGACAGATGACAGATGACAGATATGACAGATGACAGATATGACAGATGACAGATATGACAGATGACAGATATGACAGATGACAGATATGACAGATGACAGATATAAAAGGTGACAGATATAAAACATATGACGGATGACAGATATAACAGATATGACAGATGACAGATATGACAGATGGCAGATATGACAGATGGCAGATATGACAGATGACAGATATGACAGATGACAGATATGACAAATGACAGATATGACAGATGACAGATATGATAGATGACAGATGACAGATGACAGATGACAGATGACAGATGACAGACGACAGATATGACAGATGACAGATATGACAGATGACAGATGACAGATAGGACAGATGACAGATAGGACAGATAACAGATATGACAAATGACAGATATGACAGATGACAGATGACAGATATGTCAGATGACAGATGATAGATATAAAAGATGACAGATATGACATATGACAGATATAACAGATATGACAGATGACAGATATGACAGATATGGCAGATGACAGATATGACAGATGACAGATATGACAGATGACAGATATGACAGATATGCAAGATATGACAGATGACAGATATGACAGATGACAGATATGACAGATGACAGATATGACAGATGAAAGATATGACAGATGACAGATATGACAGAAGACAGATATGACAGATGACAGATATGACAGATGACAGATATGACAGATGACAGATATAAAAGATGACAGATATGACACATGACCGATATGACAGATGACAGATATGACAGATGACAGATATGACAGATGACAGATATGACAGATGACAGATATGACAGATGACAGATATGACAGATGACAGATATGACAGATGACAGATATGACAGATGACAGATATGACAGATGGCAGATATGACAGATGGCAGATATGACAAATGGCAGATATGACAGATGGCAGATATGACAGATGACAGATATGACAGATATGCAAGATATGACAGATGACAGATATGACAGATGACAGATATGACAGATGACAGATATGACAGATGACAGATATGACAGATGACAGATATGACAGAAGACAGATATGACAGATGACAGATATGACAGATGACAGATATGACAGATGACAGATATGACAGATGACAGATATAAAAGGTGACAGATATAAAAGATATGACGGATGACAGATATAACAGATATGACAGATGACAGATATGACAGATGGCAGATATGACAGATGACAGATATGACAGATGACAGATATGACAAATGACAGATATGACAGATGACAGATATGATAGATGACAGATGACAGATGACAGATGACAGATGACAGATGACAGATGACAGACGACAGATATGACAGATGACAGATATGACAGATGACAGATGACAGATTTGACAGATGACAGATATGACAGATGACAGATGACAGATATGACAGATGACAGATATGACAGATGACAGATATGACAGTTGACAGATATGACAGATGACAGATATGACAGATGACAGATAGGACAGATGACAGATAGGACAGATAACAGATATGACAAATGACAGATATGACAGATGACAGATGACAGATATGTCAGATGACAGATGATAGATATAAAAGATGACAGATATGACATATGACAGATATAACAGATATGACAGATGACAGATATGACAGATATGGCAGATGACAGATATGACAGATGACAGATATGACAGATGGCAGATATGACAGATGGCAGATATGACAGATGGCAGATATGACAGATGACAGATATGACAGATATGACAGATATGACAGATATGACAGATATGACAGATGACAGATGCCAGATATGACAGATGACAGATATGACAGAAGACAGATATGGCAGATGACAGATATGACAGTTGACAGATATGACAGATGACAGATATGACAGATGAAAGATATGACAGATGACAGATGACATATATGACAGATGACAGATGACAGATATGACAGATATGACAGATATGACAGATATGACAGATATGACAGATATGACAGATATGACAGATATGACAGATGACAGATATGACAGATATATGACAGATATGACAGATGACAGATATGACAGATGACAGATATGACAGATGACAGATATGACAGATGACAGATAGGACAGATGACAGATAGGACAGATGAAAGATATGACAGATGACAGATATTTCAGATGACAGATGACAGATATGACAGATGACAGATATGACAGATGACAGATATGACAGATGACAGATATGACAGATGACAGATATGACAGATGACAGATAGGACAGATGACAGATAGGACAGATAACAGATATGACAAATGACAGATATGACAGATGACAGATGACAGATATGTCAGATGACAGATGATAGATATAAAAGATGACAGATATGACATATGACAGATATAACAGATATGACAGATGACAGATATGACAGATATGGCAGATGACAGATATGACAGATGACAGATATGACAGATATGACAGATGGCAGATATGACAGATGGCAGATATGACAGATGGCAGATATGACAGATGACAGATATGACAGTTGACAGATATGACAGATGACAGATATGACAGATGACAGATATGACAGATGACAGATATGACAGATGACAGATATGACAGATGACAGATATGACAGATGACAGATATGACAGATGACAGATGACAAATATGACAGATGACAGATATGACACATGACCGATATGACAGATGACAGATATGACAGATAACAGATACGACATATGACAGATATGACAATTGACAGATGACAGATATGAGAGATGACAGATATGACAGATGACAGATATGACAGATGACAGATATGACAGATGACAGATATGACAGATGACAGATATGACAGATGACAGATATGACAGATGATAGATGACAGATATGACAGATGACAGATATGACAGATGACAGATATGACAGATGACAGATATGACAGATGACAGATGACAAATATGACAGATGACAGATATGACAGATGACAGATATGACAGATGACAGATATGACAGATGGCAGATATGACAGATGACAGATATGAAAGATGACAGATATGACAGATTACAGATATGACACATGACCGATATGACAGATGACAGATATGACAGATGACAGATATGACAGATGACATATATGACAGATGACAGATGACAGATATGACAGATGACAGATATGACAGTTGACAGATGACAGATATGACAGATGACAGATATGACAGATGACAGATATGACTGATGACAGATATGACAGATATGACAGATATGACAGATATGACAGATATGACAGATGACAGATATAAAAGATGACAGATATGACACATGACCGATATGACAGATGACACATATGACACATGACCGACATGACAGATGACAGATATGACAGATGGCAGATATGACAGATGGCAGATATGACAGATGACAGATATGACAGATGACAGATATGACAAATGACAGATATGACAGATGACAGATATGATAGATGACAGATGACAGATGACAGATGACAGATGACAGATGACAGATGACAGACGACAGATATGACAGATGACAGATATGACAGATGACAGATGACAGATTTGACAGATGACAGATATGACAGATGACAGATGACAGATATGACAGATGACAGATATGACAGATGACAGATATGACAGTTGACAGATATGACAGATGACAGATATGACAGATGACAGATAGGACAGATGACAGATAGGACAGATAACAGATATGACAAATGACAGATATGACAGATGACAGATGACAGATATGTCAGATGACAGATGATAGATATAAAAGATGACAGATATGACATATGACAGATATAACAGATATGACAGATGACAGATATGACAGATATGGCAGATGACAGATATGACAGATGACAGATATGACAGATGACAGATATGACAGATATGCAAGATATGACAGATGACAGATATGACAGATGACAGATATGACAGATGACAGATATGACAGATGACAGATATGACAGATGACAGATATGACAGATGACAGATATGACAGAAGACAGATATGACAGATGACAGATATGACAGATGACAGATATGACAGATGACAGATATAAAAGATGACAGATATGACACATGACCGATATGACAGATGACAGATATGACAGATGACAGATATGACAGATGACAGATATGACAGATGACAGATATGACAGATGACAGATATGACAGTTGACAGATATGACAGATGACAGATATGACAGATGACAGATATGACAGATGACAGATATGACAGATGACAGATATGACAGATGACAGATATGACAGATGACAGATATGACAGATGACAGATGACAAATATGACAGATGACAGATATGACACATGACCGATATGACAGATGACAGATATGACAGATAACAGATACGACATATGACAGATATGACAATTGACAGATGACAGATATGAAAGATGACAGATATGACAGATGACAGATATGACAGATGACAGATATGACAGATGACAGATATGACAGATGACAGATATGACAGATGACAGATATGACAGATGACAGATATGACAGATGATAGATGACAGATATGACAGATGACAGATATGACAGATGACAGATATGACAGATGACAGATATGACAGATGACAGATGACAAATATGACAGATGACAGATATGACAGATGACAGATATGACAGATGACAGATATGACAGATGGCAGATATGACAGATGACAGATATGAAAGATGACAGATATGACAGATTACAGATATGACACATGACCGATATGACAGATGACAGATATGACAGATGACAGATATGACAGATGACAGATATGACAGATGACATATATGACAGATGACAGATGACAGATATGACAGATGACAGATATGACAGTTGACAGATGACAGATATGACAGATGACAGATATGACAGATGACAGATATGACTGATGACAGATATGACAGATATGACAGATATGACAGATATGACAGATATGACAGATGACAGATATAAAAGATGACAGATATGACACATGACCGATATGACAGATGACACATATGACACATGACCGACATGACAGATGACAGATATGACAGATGGCAGATATGACAGATGGCAGATATGACAGATGACAGATGACAGATGACAGATATGACAGATAACAGATATGACAGATGACAAATATGACAGATATGACAGATGTCAGTTATGACAGATATGACAGATGACAGATATGACAGATATGACAGATGACAGATATGACAGATAACAGATATGACAGATGACAGATATGACAGATGACAGATATGACAGATGACAGATATAAAAGGTGACAGATATAAAAGATATGACAGATGACAGATATGACAGATGACAGATATGACAGATGACAGATATGACAGATGACAGATATGACAGATGACAGATATGACAGATGGCAGATACGACAGATGACAGATATGACAGATGACAGATATGACAGATGACAGATATGACAGATGACAGATATGACACATGACCGATATGACAGATGACAGATATGACAGATAACAGATACGACATATGACAGATATGACAATTGACAGATGCCAGATATGAGAGATGACAGATATGACAGATGACAGATATGACAGATGACAGATATGACAGATGACAGATATGACAGATGACAGATATGACAGATGACAGATATGACAGGTGATAGATGACAGATATGACAGATGACAGATATGACAGATGACAGATATGACAGATGACAGATATGACAGATGACAGATGACAAATATGACAGATGACAGATATGACACATGACCGATATGACAGATGACAGATATGACAGATAACAGATACGACATATGACAGATATGACAATTGACAGATGACAGATATGAGAGATGACAGATATGACAGATGACAGATATGACAGATGACAGATATGACAGATGACAGATATGACAGATGACAGATATGACAGATGACAGATATGACAGATGATAGATGACAGATATGACAGATGACAGATATGACAGATGACAGATATGACAGATGACAGATATGACAGATGACAGATGACAAATATGACAGATGACAGATATGACAGATGACAGATATGACAGATGACAGATATGACAGATGGCAGATATGACAGATGACAGATATGAAAGATGACAGATATGACAGATTACAGATATGACACATGACCGATATGACAGATGACAGATATGACAGATGACAGATATGACAGATGACATATATGACAGATGACAGATGACAGATATGACAGATGACAGATATGACAGTTGACAGATGACAGATATGACAGATGACAGATATGACAGATGACAGATATGACTGATGACAGATATGACAGATATGACAGATATGACAGATATGACAGATATGACAGATGACAGATATAAAAGATGACAGATATGACACATGACCGATATGACAGATGACAGATATGACAGATGAAAGATATGACAGATGACAGATATTTCAGATGACAGATGACAGATATGACAGATGACAGATATGACAGATGACAGATATGACAGATGACAGATATGACAGATGACAGATATGACAGATGACAGATAGGACAGATGACAGATAGGACAGATAACAGATATGACAAATGACAGATATGACAGATGACAGATGACAGATATGTCAGATGACAGATGATAGATATAAAAGATGACAGATATGACATATGACAGATATAACAGATATGACAGATGACAGATATGACAGATATGGCAGATGACAGATATGACAGATGACAGATATGACAGATATGACAGATGGCAGATATGACAGATGGCAGATATGACAGATGGCAGATATGACAGATGACAGATATGACAGATATGACAGATATGACAAATGACAGATATGACAGATGACAGATATGACAGATGCCAGATATGACAGATGACAGATATGACAGAAGACAGATATGGCAGATGACAGATATGACAGTTGACAGATATGACAGATGACAGATATGACAGATGACATATATGACAGATGACAGATGACAGATATGACAGATATGACAGATATGACAGATGACAGATATGACAGATATGACAGATATGACAGATATGACAGATATGACAGATATGACAGATATGACAGATATGACAGATGACAGATATGACAGATGACAGTTATGACAGTTGACAGATGACAGATATGACAGATGACAGATGACAGATGACAGATATGACAGATGACAGATGACAGATATGACAAATGACAGATATAAAAGATATGACAGATGACAGATATAACAGATATGACAGATGACAGATGACAGATGACAGATATGACAGATGACAGATATGGCAGATGACAGATATGACAGATGGCAGATATGACAGATGACAGATATGACAGATGACAGATAAGACAGATGACAGATATGACAGATGACACATATGACACATGACCGATATGACACATGACAGATATGACAGATGGCAGATATGACAGATGGCAGATATGACAGATGACAGATGACAGATATGACAGATGACAGATATGACAGATGACAAATATGACAGATATGACAGATGTCAGTTATGACAGATGACAGATATGACAGATGACAGATATGACAGATGACAGATATGACAGATAACAGATATGACAGATGACAGATATGACAGATGACAGATATAAAAGGTGACAGATAAAAAAGATATGACAGATGACAGATATAACCGATATGACAGATGACAGATATGACAGATGACAGATATGACAGATGACAGATATGACAGATGGCAGATACGACAGATGACAGATATGACAGATGACAGATATGACAGATGACAGATATGACAGTAGACAGATATGACACATGACCGATATGACAGATGACAGATATGACAGATGACAGATATGACAGATGACAGATATGACAGATGACAGATATGACAGATGACAGATATGACAGATGACAGATATGACAGATGACAGATATAACAGATATGACAGATGACAGATATGACAGATGACAGATATGACAGATGACAGATATGACAGATGACAGATATGACAGATGGCAGATATGACAGATGACAGATATGACAGATGACAGATATGACAGATGACAGATATGACACATGACCGATATGAGAGATGACAGATATGACAGATGGCAGATATGACAGATGGCAGATATGACAGATGGCAGATATGACAGATGACAGATATGACAGATGACAGATATGACAGACGACAGATATGACAGATGACAGATATGATAGATGACAGATAAAAGATGACAGATGACAGATATGACAGATGACAGATATGACAGATGACAGATATGACAGATGACAGATATGACAGATGGCAGATATGACAGATGGCAGATATGACAAATGGCAGATATGACAGATGGCAGATATGACAGATGACAGATATGACAGATATGCAAGATATGACTGATGACAGATATGACAGATGACAGATATGACAGATGACAGATATGACAGATGACAGATATGACAGATGACAGATATGACAGAAGACAGATATGACAGATGACAAATATGACAGATGACAGATATGACAGATGACAGATATAAAAGATGACAGATATGACACATGACCGATATGACAGATGACAGATATGACAGATGACAGATATGACAGATGACAGATATGACAGATGACAGATATGACAGATGACAGATATGACAGATGACAGATATGACAGATGACAGATATGACAGATGACAGATATGACAGATGACAGATATGACAGATGACAGATATGACAGATGACAGATATAAAAGGTGACAGATATAAAAGATATGACGGATGACAGATATAACAGATATGACAGATGACAGATATGACAGATGGCAGATATGACAGATGGCAGATATGACAGATGACAGATATGACAGATGACAGATATGACAAATGACAGATATGACAGATGACAGATATGATAGATGACAGATGACAGATGACAGATGACAGATGACAGATGACAGATGACAGACGACAGATATGACAGATGACAGATATGACAGATGACAGATGACAGATTTGACAGATGACAGATATGACAGATGACAGATGACAGATATGACAGATGACAGATATGACAGATGACAGATATGACAGTTGACAGATATGACAGATGACAGATATGACAGATGACAGATAGGACAGATGACAGATAGGACAGATAACAGATATGACAAATGACAGATATGACAGATGACAGATGACAGATATGTCAGATGACAGATGATAGATATAAAAGATGACAGATATGACATATGACAGATATAACAGATATGACAGATGACAGATATGACAGATATGGCAGATGACAGATATGACAGATGACAGATATGACAGATGACAGATATGACAGATATGCAAGATATGACAGATGACAGATATGACAGATGACAGATATGACAGATGACAGATATGACAGATGACAGATATGACAGATGACAGATATGACAGAAGACAGATATGACAGATGACAGATATGACAGATGACAGATATGACAGATGACAGATATAAAAGATGACAGATATGACACATGACCGATATGACAGATGACAGATATGACAGATGACAGATATGACAGATGACAGATATGACAGATGACAGATATGACAGTTGACAGATATGACAGATGACAGATATGACAGATGACAGATATGACAGATGACAGATATGACAGATGACAGATATGACAGATGACAGATATGACAGATGGCAGATATGACAGATGGCAGATATGACAAATGGCAGATATGATAGATGACAGATGACAGATGACAGATGACAGATGACAGATGACAGATGACAGTCGACAGATATGACAGATGACAGATATGACAGATGACAGGTGACAGATTTGACAGATGACAGATATGACAGATGACAGATGACAGATGACAGATATGACAGATGACAGATATGACAGATGACAGATATGACAGTTGACAGATATGACAGATGACAGATATGACAGATGACAGATAGGACAGATGACAGATAGGACAGATAACAGATATGACAAATGACAGATATGACAGATGACAGATGACAGATATGTCAGATGACAGATGATAGATATAAAAGATGACAGATATGACATATGACAGATATAACAGATATGACAGATGACAGATATGACAGATATGGCAGATGACAGATATGACAGATGACAGATATGACAGATGGCAGATATGACAGATGGCAGATATGACAGATGGCAGATATGACAGATGACAGATATGACAGATATGACAGATATGACAGATGACAGATGCCAGATATGACAGATGACAGATATGACAGAAGAGAGATATGACAGTTGACAGATATGACAGATGACAGATATGACAGATAAAAGATATGACAGATGACAGATGACATATATGACAGATGACAGATGACAGATATGACAGATATGACAGATATGACAGATATGACAGATATGACAGATGACAGATATGACAGATATATGACAGATATGACAGATGACAGATATGACAGATGACAGATATGACAGATGACAGATATGACAGTTGACAGATGTCAGATATGACAGATGACAGATGACAGATATGACAGATATGACAGATATGACAGATGACAGATGACAGATATGACAAATGACAGATATGACAGATGACAGATATAACAGATATGACAGATGACAGATGACAGATATGACAGATGACAGATATGGCAGATGACAGATATGACAGATGGCAGATATGACAGATGACAGATATGACAGATGACAGATAAGACAGATGACAGATATGACAGATGACACATATGACACATGACCGATATGACAGATGACAGATATGACAGATGGCAGATATGACAGATGACAGATGACAGATATGACAGATGACAAATATGACAGATATGACAGATGTCAGTTATGACAGATGACAGATATGACAGATGACAGATACGACATATGACAGATATGACAGATGACAGATATGACAGATGACAGATATGACAGATGACAGATATGACAGATGACAGATATGACAGATGACAGATATGACAGATGACAGATATGACAGATGACAGATATGACAGATGACAGATATGACAGATGACAGATATGACAGATGACAGATATGACAGATGACAGATATGACAGATGACAGATATGACAGATGACAGATATGACAGATGACAGATATGACAGATGACAGATATGACAGATGACAGATATAAAAGGTGACAGATATAAAAGATATGACGGATGACAGATATAACAGATATGAGAGATGACAGATATGACAGATGGCAGATATGACAGATGGCAGATATGACAGATGACAGATATGACAGATGACAGATATGACAAATGACAGATATGACAGATGACAGATATGATAGATGACAGATGACAGATGACAGATGACAGATGACAGATGACAGACGACAGATATGACAGATCACAGATATGACAGATGACAGATGACAGATTTGACAGATGACAGATATGACAGATGACAGATGACAGATATGACAGATGACAGATATGACAGATGACAGATATGACAGTTGACAGATATGACAGATGACAGATATGACAGATGACAGATAGGACAGATGACAGATAGGACAGATAACAGATATGACAAATGACAGATATGACAGATGACAGATGACAGATATGTCAGATGACAGATGATAGATATAAAAGATGACAGATATGACATATGACAGATATAACAGATATGACAGATGACAGATATGACAGATATGGCAGATGACAGATATGACAGATGACAGATATGACAGATGGCAGATATGACAGATGGCAGATATGACAGATGGCAGATATGACAGATGACAGATATGACAGATATGACAGATATGACATATGACAGATATAACAGATATGACAGATGACAGATATGACAGATGACAGATATGACAGATGACAGATATGACAGATGGCAGATATGACAGATGACAGATATGACAGATGACAGATATGACAGATGACAGATATGACACATGACCGATATGAGAGATGACAGATATGACAGATGGCAGATATGACAGATGGCAGATATGACAGATGGCAGATATGACAGATGACAGATATTACAGATGACAGATATGACAGATGACAGATATGACAGACGACAGATATGACAGATGACAGATATGATAGATGACAGATGACAGATGAAAGATGACAGATGACAGATATGACAGATGACAGATATGACAGATGACAGATATGACAGATGGCAGATATGACAAATGGCAGATATGACAGATGGCAGATATGACAGATTACAGATATGACAGATATGCAAGATATGACAGATGACAGATATGACAGATGACAGATATGACAGATGAAAGATATGACAGATGACAGATATGACAGAAGACAGATATGGCAGATGACAGATATGACAGTTGACAGATATGACAGATGACAGATATGACAGATGACATATATGACAGATGACAGATGACAGATATGACAGATGACATATATGACAGATGACAGATGACAGATATGACAGATATGACAGATATGACAGATGACAGATATGACAGATATGACAGATATGACAGATATGACAGATATGACAGATATGACAGATATGACAGATGACAGATATGACAGATGACAGTTATGACAGTTGACAGATGAC